>JMQE01001351.1:0-23548 GCA_000731825.1 Hypocrella siamensis | reverse complement strand
AAAAAAAAAAAAAAAAAAAAAAAAAAAAAAAAAAAAAAAAAAAAAAAAAAAAAAAAAAAAAAAAAAGAAAAAAAAAAGAAAAAAAAAAGAAAAAAAAAAGAAAAAAAAAAGAAACCTGGATCATCCATCCTTCCCTTGCCATCCGAGTCTGAGCTTATCGGGGTACCCAAAAGCCAACGAGCTAGTCCGAGTCGGAACTGGAATCCATCCCCCGATGGCCATGGCCATGACCATGCTTGTTCTTCTTGTGCTTCTTCTTGTCAAAGGCGTGCTCGAGCACGTTGGCCCCAATGGCGCCTGCAATGGCAGCGCCGGCCGTGCCCAGGAAGCCCCCGCCTGCCTTGTGGGCGGCCCAGGCGGCGCCGCCGCCCCCTACGAGCGTGGCGCCGAGGCCTCGCTCGCCATCCGGTCCCACATCTTGCTGCTGCGGTCCACCTGGACCACTACTGTATTGCTGTCCGCTGGCGTTGGAGTATTGCGCCTGCGACCCCGCTCCGGAGGCGTAGTCTTGCGCTGCACCACCACCATGCTGCTGCTGATGATGATGATGTTGCGGCTGGGGAGAGTGGCCGCGGTTGCCGCCGCCGTAGCTGCTGCTGTTGTTGTTGTTGCCGCTGGCGTACTGCGGCTGCTGCTGGGCGTACGTGGGTTGTTGGTGCGAGTACTGCTGGCCCGATTGCTGGGGGTACGACTGCGCGCGCATGAAGTCAGCTTGCGATGTGAATGCTCGTGTGTATGTGTGTATGTGTGTGACGTACTTGCTGGGGATAGCCGCCCTGCTGAGCGTATCCTCCTTGCTGGCCGTAGCCACCGTGTTGCGGCTGATGCTGCTGCTGCTGCTGCTGGCCATAGGTCGGTTGCGAGGGGTACCCGCCACCGCTGCCGTAGTAATCCTGGTTGGACATGGTGTTGACGGAGCGAGCTGTCAAGAAGCTGAAGAGTTGCAGTCGGAACAGGTACGAGAGATGCTAATAAGTTGCAAAGTCGGAATGAAGCTGCTGATGAGTAGCAGTAGTCGGAGTAGGCTGAAGAGGGGGGGGGGAGATGACTTGTTCAAAATGGCTCGGAAGAAACGGGCTTGCTCGTGCTTTTTAAAAGGTAACAGTGGCAGGCAAAAAGCTTCACATGAAACCCGGGGGGGGGGCCCCGCGTGCAGGCTCCCTGGCCAATGACGACGACGTGCGGGGGCTGTGCAGGGCAGGGCCAGGCAGTGAAGTTGTGAGTGAATTGGCGTGGCGCAGCCAGTCAACGTAGCTCAAGTGACTTGGTGGCAGCTGGCAAACGGACGCCCGCAGCGGGACTGACGTCTTTTTGGCGGCCCCCCACGCGCGCGTGATGCCCGATGGGGAAGGAGTGGCTGGAGGCTGTTTGGAGCTGCTCCATCACGGTCCAGGCCCTCATGGTACTTGTAAAAAAATAAAAATAAAAAAGTACGAGGTAGATGAGGAGCTTGGCGAGATGTGCAGGTAAGTGCTGCAGAGCCTGGCCAGTGCAGAGGGCTCCGTGTGAGGCGTGGTTCTGGTGACACTTTGCACAAAATTGTATCGGATGCTGGTTGCTTTTATGAGAATAAAGCAGGTAGGTAATTCTATAGATGATTGAAATGTCTTGGCTTTCTATCCTTTTTTCTTCTTCTTCTTTCCCCTTTCCCCCTTATGTTTTCTTATCAAAAAAAAGAAACATCTACTCTGATAGGTCATGTTCAACTCGCTGCTCCCGTGACCGCCTCCTGCATGGCCGGCCAAAAGGCCTCCTCGGCAACCAGCACGTCGTGCCACACTCCCAGCGCCCTGTGGACGAGCTGCCCCCTCGCCGCCTCTCCCTCGCCACGCACAGCGTCGTCAATGATGCGGCCGAGCCGGTCGACAAAGGCGCCAAACTCGTCCCCCGTCCAGTTGGGAATCAGCTCGGTGCGCAGCGCGCCGCCGTCGGCATCGGCCTCGCCGCCTCGGGCGTCGCCCTGTCGGTGCTGAGCCCAGGTCCAGGCCTCGAGGTAGCACTTTTCCGTGGCGTAGAAGACGACGGCGCCCTCGAGCCAGGGCAGCAGCAGCACTTCTTCTTCTTCTTCTTCTTCTTCTTCTTCTTCACCGCCGGAAGCCGGAGCTACCGAGGCAAAGAGGGCTTCGAAGCGTCGCAGGCCCTCGAGCTTGGAGGCGTCGAGCACACGGCCCGTCTTGTCGTCGGCAACGAGGTTGATGTTGATGCCGAAGCGGTGCGCTGTGGTGACGAAGAAGTCGTTTTCGCGGCGGATGTTGACGAGCGCGTCGACGAGCCAGTCGAGAAGCAGGCGTTCGGGCCGGCGGCTCGTCTTGTCGTCGACGGTTTGTGGCAGCTCGAGGAAGCTTAGTAGTCGGCCCATGCCTTGGATGTAGCCGTGGATGTAGAGCCGGTCGTTGGCCAGCCATGTGCCCAGCGTGGCCTTGTCGACGGTTCCCCCGGCGGCGCGGTCGAGAAAGGTGGCCTGCGTGGCGCGACGGAAGCCGTCTGCGTCCGAGGCCAGGATGGTGTCGATGACGGAAAAGGCCATGGTCTTGGTCTGTCAAGTGTGGACAATGTCCATGTTGTGAAGGAGAGAGGTATGTTGTGCTCCCGCGGCATCCGAGCAACTACTGGTCTTTTTCTTTTTTGTCTTCCCTACCTTTTCCTAAGCCCTCTCTGACACCTGACTTAGAAAACTGACATGAGGATAAGACTCTCTTCGTTTCTCCTTTGCTTTGTACCTCATCCACCCAACTGTTTCCCCTGCGCTCTACCGACTACTCTACTCTTTCCATCGGAATCCATCCTTTTGCTTCAGCCCCGCTAGTGACGTCAATTCGCACCGCCCCCCTCTCACTGCCTCTCATGACAGCACAGACAAAAGATGCCCGCTCGACTTTCAGCCTCGTCCTACCAACAGCAAGCCAGCCTCGTCCTCCTACCAACAGCCAGCCAGCCCAATTCATCTCCATCTCCAAAATCTTTCATCCCAAAATACTTGCCCTTCCCATCACCACATGCAACGTCACATACATACATGTTCACCAGCAAGCCATGCCCACCAGCGAGCCATGCCCCCGCCAACTCACACTCACCCGCACCCCCTTCTCCAGACACTACACCGTCCTCAACACGGTCGACAACACGCCCCTGTACCACGTAGACCACCAGTCCTCCGCCCTCCCGCACTCCAGACAAGTCCCCGCCCTCGTCCTCCACCGGGGCTCCTCCTCCACCACCGGCCCCGTCGCCGCCGTGTCACACATGCCCCGGCTCTCGCCCGACTGCCAATTCGGCCTCGGCGACCCGGTCTCGTCCCCCAACGACGTTCAGTGGGAGGACCTGGTGCGCAAGTCTGCCACCGCCGGCGAGTACCACTTCTCCATCGAAGTGACGGGCCGTGGCCGCCGCCAGTTCGTCTGGAAGCGCACGCGCAGCGTCGGCGTCGACGGCAAAAAGCCCCCGGTCGGCACGCTGCGCAATTACAAGCTCCTAGATGCCGAGACGGGCCGTGTCCAGGCCGTGTTTACGAGCCGGCGCGGCTGGTCGACGTGCGGCATGCTGCAGATGGAGGGGGGGGGACGATGAAGAAGAAGTCGTCGTCTTGGTGACGCTGCTGTCTGTGTATGAGAAGGCGAGAAGGAGGGCGGCGAGGAGTGCATGACCTGCCTCCGGTCTTTGTTTCTTGTATTTTCTTTTTCTTATCTCCTTTCTTCTTTTTCTTCTTTTTCTTTTTTTCTCTTTTCCCTTGACTTTTGGGATTTTTTCTTAGAAGAATTATGACTTATTATTTATAAAATTCTTACAAATGAAACTCAGTGCCTGCCTTACCTCGAGAAAGACCAAATTTTCTTTCTTTCCTTCCTCCACTTATATACTGTGTACGTAGGTACAACACTCACTACTCAACATCATTTTTGCATCCGCAAGCAGATGAGTTCATCTAATTCGCATCTCTTGCGAAGCTCTTGATAAGCGTTCAGTTTAAAATTTATTTATTTATTGATTCATTTTTTTCTGTGACCTTGATATGATGCAAAATACATCACGTAGAGGACAATATTAGTGAGTTTTTGAATACATTGTCCGCCACACCCAGATCAATGCCAAGCAATGAATGAAAACACGTGGCAATGGGTGTCGTACAGTCCAGGCCAATGCACACGTAATACAACACAAAAAGGGTCGGTAGTGCCCATCACGCAACTACTTACTTACTTACTTTCTTTCTGTTTCTTTTTCCTAGGTCTATCTTATGGAAGGGTAAAGCAAGACCATGTATCTGTTGAGTCGCGGCGGGTCCTTTTGGCCAAACTTTACAATGGGCCCTCAACATGTTTTCCGTGATTGGAGGGATGGTGGCGAGAACTGGACGGGTGATGACGAGAACCAGATGGGTGATGACGAGAACTGGACGGGTGATGACGAGAACTAAATGGGTGATGACGAGAACTGGATAGGTGACAAGGAGAACTGAACGGGTCATGGTGGAGAAGCAGCGATTTCTGCATTACATTACTATTGTATAGATGTATGCTAATGAAGAAAAAAAAAAATCATTTCATGCCCAGCTTCAAAACTTTTCTCTCAACCAATGTAGATGTATGCATCAAAACCATCAATATATGTGACAATTTAAAAAAAAAAATTAAAAAAAAAAGGTGATGTAAAGGGTGATATTAATTAAATCCATTGACCCATCATTGGTCAAATTTCCCAGCGTAGAGGACGTCACCCGGCTCGCCGTTCATGCGGTCCCAGAGCTTGCGGGCGTGCTCGTCGATGCTCCGCCTGGCAAGTTTGGTTGGTGCTCCCTTTTGCTGCTTGGCGACAACCACGAGCTCTTCCTCTCGCGCGAGTTGGACTGCAAATGACACACGAGGTGGTTAGCACGTGACTTGAGCAACAAAAAAAAAATTACAAAGAAATTGTGGCGTCGCTCACCATGCAAAAAGACGGCCGTCCGCTTGCCCGTGTACAGGGCGTGGGCGACATTGGTCGAGTTGTCGGCGTTGCAGTCGCCGACGGCGTAGACGCCCGGGACCGAGGTCAGCAGGCCCTTGGTTATGTCGGTGATGAGACGGCCAGCGCCGTCGACGGCGAGGTTGAGCTGGGCGCCGAGGGTGGAGCGCGGAGACGAGGGGAAGTTGGCGAAGAGGGCGTTTACCAGGACGGAGGGCCCGTCGGCAAAGTTGACGCTGAAGAGGTCGTGCTCCGGGTGGGTGGGCAGGCTTGGGGCGCCGACGTCGTCAGAGCCGTTGCGCAGGTGCTCGATGGAGGTGATGGGGCGGTTGTCGAGGGCGACGCTGCTGGCATTGAGGAAGTCGACCCAGTTGGCGTCGGACTGGGTGGCGGCCTCGCGGTTGGCGGGCGTGTCGGTGCCGTTGACAAAGGCCACGATTTCGTGGTTGAGGGTGAGGATCTCGCGGACCGAGCTGGGCACGCTCGTCAGCGGTCCGAGGATGCCCAGCTTCTGGTCGGCGTGCTCGTGGCCGTCGCACCAAGGGCACCAGAAGATGCCGCGGGCCCAGCTTTCGGCCACGCCGGGCGTCGAGGGCAGCTCGTCCTTGATGCCGGTGGCCAGGATGATCTTGCGCGCCGTCAGCGTCAGCTCCTTGCCGGCGGCGAAGAAGGTGCCCGTGACGTTGAAGCGGGTGCCGTTTTGCACCGGCTGGATGCCTGTCACGGTGCCGTTGTACATGGTGGCCGTGCCGTAGGCCGAGATTTGCTGCCGCGCGGCGTAGCGGTAGTATGCCGGCGTGACGCCTGCATTTGATGTTGGGTGTCAGTGTGTCTGTTCTTTCTCTCGTTCTGTTCATGATGGTAGTCTTTTTTGTAGTCTTTTTTGTAGTCTTTTTTGTAGTCTTTTTTGTAGTCTTTTTTGTAGTCTTTTTTGTGTGTCCTTACCGTCGAATCCGGGCACGTCATGCATGTGTCTGGTCAGGGCGTTTCGATACTCGCCGGAATCTACCAGGAGAACCTTGCGCCGGACGCGGGCCAGGGCGCTCAGAGCAGCCAGTCCCGAGGGACCGCCTCCGACGATGATGGCGTCGAATTCATACTCGGTGGTGATGACGGCAGTGTCTGCCACGGGAGCGGCAGAGCCCAGCAGCGGGAGCAGTCCTGCGGCGGCGGCGGCAGCAGCAACGACGGTGGTGAACCACATGGTGCAGAGGAGAGAGATTGATCAGCTGGGGGTGATGGAGGAAGGAAACGACTGGCGCCGAATTAAGTTTGACTCGCTGCTGGAAGAGCACAGCACGGGCACGGGCAAAAACAAAGACAAAAGACACACAGCTGACCCCGTGAAGCCAGGAGCAAGGGCCCGAGGGAGGGCAGAAGGACGTCTTTATACGGCATGGCAAGAGATGGGCTACGGCCCATGGCCCATGTATACGTTACGTAGGTATGTAGGTAGCTCGGAAATCAAAACAGAACGAAACAAGGTCAAAGGGTCCAACAGTCCAACAGTCCAACAGTATCTGTCTGTCCCGTCCCATCGAGGACCTGGACCTGCCTGCGGCTGGATGGTGCCAATTGCCGGGCCCCGCTTTTCCTCGCGGCTTGGCCATCTTGGCTAGGCGAAGCTTTGAAGCTTTGAAGCTTCCAGGGCTTCCAGGCCACCCTCCCTCCCAAACTGCCAGCTTGCCCACCGACCCAGGCTACTACCTACCTGGGAACCTACCTGGGAACCTACCTAGGAACCTACCTGGCCCAGTCAGTCAGTGCTGTCTGTCTGGTCTGTCAAATCCCCGCCGGCCCGCACCCCCGGGCCCGCCGCATTCGGTATGAAAAAGTGTGTGCTGCTCTGCCTGCCACGGGCGATCGATAAATCGATAATAGCGGAATGGACCAAGCCAATAGTAATGTAGCACCAGACGTGACGTTGACGCCGAAGAGGAAGGGGGGGGAAGAAGCTGAAATGTCTCTGCTGCTGCTGCTGCTGCTGCCCTATGCTGTGCAGCACTGACGAAGCCCGAGACATACAGACACAAACACCCTGCCCTGCCCTCCTGGCGAATCCCCTCGACTCAGTTCCCTCAATGCGTGCTCGTGCTCGTGCTCGTGATGATGGTCGTCAGGCCCCCCGCACCAAAACTCGAAGCAAATTTTAAGCACGGCACCTCGGCCGTTTGACCTCATCTCGCAGCCTTCATGCGACCCCGCGACCCGCACTAGTCCGATTGGGGATACGAGGGCCAATCGGGTGCGCGCCATGCCACGTACAGAGAAGGAGGAGGGAGATGTATCTTTTTCTTCTCTTTTTCTTCTCTTTTTCTTCTCTTTTTCTTCTCTTTTTCTTCTCTTTTTCTTCTCTTTTTCTTCTCTTTTTTTTTCTTTTTTTCTCCTTTTTTCTCCTTTTGTTTGTTTAATTTTTTTATGCGCATATCTGCAGATGGGTAGGGATGGCGCCTTCTTTTGGTTTTGCGGCTGCTCACTGGCGTTGAATTGCGTGTGACTCGTGCCAATGGCGTAGTGTACGTACTTGTACTTGGTGCATGTGACGTCACGTTGTGGCATTGGAAAAAAAAAATAACCTTTTTTGGCGTCCTCTGTGTACGTACCCTGGGTACGTACCGGCTTTCCCACCGAGGAAATCAAAGAAAAGGAGAATACCAGACGAGAAAAAAAAAAGTATCGTCAATCCACCCATGTTGCCCGAGTCCCGAGGAGAAACTTCCCTCTCGTGAAGCAATCTATTCGGCGTTGACCGGTCTGCCAAGTCGTGGCGGAGCAGTTTTGTCCGCCTAGGCCTGAGTCGGCTTTTATCTTGATCACCTTTTTTAAGGGAGGAAAACGAACATCTCCTCTTGGCACTTTAGCCCGACTATACCTTTCAGGTACCTACACCCACTACACCCACTATACCTAGGCACGTATACCTATCCACTGCCTAACGAACCGATCGGCAGATCCACTACAGGGCCCCTAAGCCCTGTCCCTGTCGGCCGCCGAGGGATCTAGTATCGTATCTGCCCAGAAAAAAAAATAGAAATCACACACACGTGCCGTAGCGTCACCTGCACATGTCCGTCGACGTCTTGTCGCAGAAGACCGGCAACGTCCGTGACGGGAAGGAAGCCTAGTCGTTACCTTTTTTGCCTTGCCTTGTGCTGCGGTCGGGCCGACCGCAGCACCATGATTCATTCATTCATTCCCTTGTCGATGCGGCAAAGTAGGGAAAATACGAAAAAAAAAAAAAAAAAAAAAAAAAAAAAAAAAAAAAAAAAAAAAAGAGGCGGCTGTTGTGGCTGTGGCCTTTTTTTGCTAAACCCGTCAAGATGCCCACGCTCGTGGGACCCTGGCGACACCAAGACCAAAATAGGGAAAAGTGAGGGAACAAAGCAAAAAATTGACAGCGGGCCTCTAACTTCGGCCCGTCGGCTTTATTTTTTGTATTTTTTTTTCTTTTCTAGGTCGCTTCTGACTCGTTTGAATGACATGGGGCTGTGCGGCCGGCAAAGTCTGATGCCTTCGAGCAAGCAATAGCGGCTCGGCGGCCGGTCGTGCCGCCGACGACGTTGCATTCTGACAATTGTCCGTGTGTGTGTGTGTGTGAGGAAAAGTTGGCCCAGCGTCCCAGTGAGGCTGAAGAACAAGACCGTGGCGGTTCTAGAATCTTTTTTTTTCTTCCTCTGACGCCTCTTGTCTCTGGACTGAATGAGCTGCTGTTGGGCAGTTCAAGCTAACCAAGACGTGGTCCCGACTACGATCTCCTGATTCATCGAGGCTGAGGCTAACCAGGAGACGGCGGTGATATAGTGTTAGATATGGATATAGTATCTTAAAGCCAACTAGGACGTGGTCCAGACGACAATCTCCTGATTTAGGCTGAGGCTGACCGGGAGACGGCGGTGATGTGGTGTCAGACATGGATATAGTATATTATCTTGTTTATTGAAATGTTTGTCTCGAATTTCAGGCATGACGCGCATGGTGCCAGCTTCGGGTCCACGAGACATGGGATTTCAAAAGGCGTTGATGCGGAGACCATCTGGTCTAGTTACAATTGACAGGGTATGGCCTGCTTCGTATTTATCGTGATTCACTTTTTTTAGCGTTCTCTAAAAAAAAGTGTCAAATAGAAGAAAAGAAGGAATAAGTGGGGAAAGGCACTGTTCTTGCGCTCTCACATTCGGGAGGGAGCCTCGCGTCTGCCCGAGATGAAGAGAAATAAATGCCTGAGCGCGAGGACTCATCGACGACCCTTCCGCCCCGATGGACGTCCGAGTTCCGCATCTCCTGCCGGGCCGGCCAGAAATGACCGAGCCAGGAGATAATCTACTTCGTGTTCAAGCCCCTGTCGAAAATGTGTGTGTGCATGCTGGCTCGGCCACAGGTCTCGACTCCTCAAGTCGGGATTCTCAATGTGCGGATCGCCTTGTACAGGATTGCTTTTTCTTGACTAGATGACGGGATTTTCTTTTGAAACGCGGCAAGAGAGAGGAAGAAAGTCATGTGAGATAATAATGTAGATTGAAGAATAATGAGAACGTTTTTGACTTCATGTGCGACATTAGTCTGTACCTGTTGGGGATGTGGCCGATGAAGCATTTACCACTGTTACTCATGTGATGCTTTTCGTATCGCGTTGAGGTTGAAGAAATTGTAAAAAAAAAAAAAAACATAAATATGGGGAACTGTTATAGATTAAAGAATAAATTTTTAAAAGAAACCTTTTTTTAGAGTTATTAAATGAAGAAAAAACTTATAAGTGTACCCTAAAGCTAAAATTATGGTCTCACTTAAGGCTTTTGTCTTTTCTCTAGTATAGGAAAACAAGCAAAAACAAACAGGCAATCACTTTCTTTATCTTATCATATCAAGTTAAATAATCACTAATATTGTTAGTTTTAAAAGTAAAGCAGAGAAAAAATAAGGGTTGGCCCGGAACTCGCCAGTATTTACACACACACACAGTCCAAAACCTCTCACTCACTCAAGTGAAGTGAAGCAGCAGCACCGTGAGACGTGAGCGAGTGAGTGAGTGAGCAGCCAGCCCCACCGCGCTCAACTACTCCGTCACAAAACCACACCAATTACCGCGACATCTCCAGCAACAGCCAGCCAGACACGCGTCACCGACCATGGCAGAGGAAACGCACGACGGGCCCTCCTCGTCCGCAGCAGACGACGAGCAAGTCGCCACGTTTTCTCCGGAAGAAGAACAGGTGCGCTCACCATGACGAGAAGGAAATGCTCCCCCCCCCCACTGACGTCGTACCTTTCCTGATGCTGTCGCCGCCAGGCCCTCATTTCAGAGTCGAATGCACTCAAAGACGACGCCAACAGGCTCTACTCCGCAGGAGAATACAACGACGCGCTAGACAAGTACCAGGATGCGCTGGCCGCGCTGCCCTTGTCCGCGCAGTACGAGCGGGCTGTCCTGCACACAAACATGGCTGCATGCCATTGTCAGCTTGAGCAGTGGCCAGGTGCCATTGAGACGGCTACCAGGGCTCTGGACTGCCTGGTGGCTGTGGAAGGGGCCAAGGAAGATGGTGGCAGTAGTGGAAGTACTGCGAGGGCGCAGGAAAAGAAACCAGCTCGAGAACAAGACGGCCCCGTCGTGACCTCTCAAAACAACCCAAACGTCCAACGCATCCGGACCAAGGCCCTTTTGCGCCGCGCCAGGGCTCGCTCCGAAGCAGGCGGATGGCATAACCTCGCCGGCGCAGAGTCCGACTACCAGACGCTCTCGACGACGCCGAGCCTCGTCCTGGGCCCCGCGGACCGGCGCACTGTCCAGAGCCAGCTCGTCGCGCTGCCGGCCAGGACAAAGGCTGCGCAGGAGCGGGAAATGGCCGACATGTGGGGGAAGCTGCGGACGTTGGGCGATGGCATTCTCAGGCCGTTTGGCCTGAGCACGGATAATTTTCAGATGGTCAAGGATGACAAGTCGGGGGGGTATAGTATGAATTTCAATTCGGGGGGCGGTGGTGCGTCTTGACGTGGCCTGGGGGTTGTTGTCTCAAGATGGGGAGATTTTTTAAATCTTCTAAAAGGCATGCATGGGACTTGGTATGGTATGATACTACGCGAGAGTGAGTGCGCATGCAAACGACGACCATTTCTATTATATACAAAGACTGCAGACTTCTTGGCTGCATGATACTAGAGCACGGCATATGGCATGAGGCACAAATACCAACGCATGTCTAAGCTGCTTCCAATTTCCATCATCATCACGGCTTGCAATGTGCATGCAATTCTTTCTTCCTTGCCTCGTCTCAGAATGCCAAGTCCCTCGCCTCGCTGTGGCTCGCCGGCTCGTACCACGTGTTGTACGGCTGGTCCGAGTGGCCGAAATACGCTGATTGCAGTGGATTGATGCGCGGCGCGTCTCCCTCGCCCTGCTGCCCTGGAGACATGCCGTGGGAGAGCGAGTCGGGGTCAGCCTCCATCTCCAGCCACTCGTGCGCAAGACTGGGAAACATGCCGTCGGGCTCGGCGTGAAGAAGATTCCGCCACTGTTCGTTGGAACGAGGAGCCGGCCCCGGCCCGTCGTCGTCGTCGTCGTCGTCGTCGTCGCCGCGTCTCCTCGCTTTGGACCCCTGCCCTTGATCCTTGATGGCTGCCAACACTCCAAAGACTGATTGTCGCTCTTCCTTGGTCGCCATCGACCCGAGTGCGATGTGTACGGCTTGCGAGGCGACGACCTCGACCCCTTTGTCACGGTTGCTCAGCACGATGCCCAGGATCTGGTGGGCGTGGTGCAGCCGCAACCGCTTCATCTCCGTCGACTGCTGGCAGGACTCGATGGGATGCGTCTGTGCCAAGACGCACTGAGCCGTGTGGTAAAAGATGCGGCCGAGTATCGCAGCTGGCTGCGTCGGCCAAAACAAGGTCGCAATCGACGACAGACATGCCGCCGAGTCGTCGTCTTCATCGTCATCATCATCGTCGTCGTCGTCGTCGTCGTCGTCGTCGTCGCCGTCATCGTCGTCTGACGCCAAGCAATGCTCTGGTCTCATCGACCGCGGACAATTGTTGCCCCAGTCATCGCACAGTCGTTTCAACGCGTGCCATTCCGACAGGCGCTCGGAAAGACCCGACTGCTCTTGATGGGGATCGAGCGGATGCCGCGGAAACTCTGCTGCCCAGAAGTTGGTAACCTTGGCCAGCGCGAAAAAGGACCTGTGAACCCACGTCGGGTCGCTGACGACGACGACGACGTCATCTTGTCCGTCACGGCCGTCGCGGCTCCAGTCCTCGTCCAAGCCCCAATCGTCCGGGTCCCAAGTGGTCGCGCAGTGCGCCGACAGGCAGTACTGGACCTCCATCCCCGCGCTCAGCCAGAAGCAGGCCGCCGGGATGCCCGTGCTCGCGGCGCTCCATCCACACTCGAGAATCAGTGCCCGCGCGCCCAGCATGTGGCTCATCTGCTGCACCGGCTTGTGGCACATGGCTTCGTACACGTTGAGCAGTATCGACGCCGCCGCACAGTCCGCCATCTCTCGGTCGGGGTTCTGAAGCATCCTCACCAGCTGCGCCGTCGCCGTGTTGTAAAGCGCCACCGCCTGATCCTCGAGCTCCGCATTCGCATTCTTGGATGACAAGTGTTTGGCGCCGCACGCCAACAGAGCATTCAGGAGAAGCGGCGATTGGAGCGCGTGCAGCGAAATCATCTGCGTGAAGTGAGGGCTTCCGTCGAGCGAGTCGATCCAGGCTCCGATACCGCTGGTGAAGGCTTGCATGAAGTCAACCTCTTGCTGGTAGGCAATCAAGTCTCGCGTGCCGAGATCCACCGTCTTGCTGCCCTCTGCCTCACGAGGATCCGGTGAGCTCTTTTCTTCCCAGCTGCCGACGCTGCTCGAATGGCTGCTCGGGAAATGGCATACCATCGATAAGCTTCGATAGTCACCCGGAGAGGAAGCAGGCAGCATGGGCGGCTGCTCTGCACGAGCGACGCCGCCCTGCGGCGACGACGACGACGACGACGACGACGACCACCATTCTCTCCAATCATAGCTGGCGCGGGCTTGTAAAGTCTCATGCCTCGAGTGCGTATCGGACGCTTGCTGGGCAACATCTGCGGATAACTCATTCGAGGACGCTGGTTGAAGTTGCCCGCGGCTTCTGCTCCTGCATTTGCCTCTGTCCTCCTGCACCGTTTGTCGAGTGCCGAGAGCATCTTGGTCCAAGGATTTGCAAGAGTTGTTGGATTCTCGTCTCGTATTCTTGCTGTCCGCGACTTCCTCGTCGTATTCTTGCTGATCCCCCAAGCAGCTGCTGATGCCGCCCGCGGACTCAACCGTCTTTCCATATCGCTGGAGGCCCCCACGGTACTCGGATGCGATGAGGCGAGATTCATCGCAGATTCCTACAGATTACGAAATTTTAGCAAAATAATCCAGGCCCATTAACACGGGCTTTATCATCATCATCATCAGCAGCAGCACCTTTGCACTTTCCACGGTATACCAAAGTTGCCGGGTTGTGTACCGTCGTGTCGAGAAAGCTGACGCGCAAGCCGCGCTTGCAGTTTCTTCCGCTTTTGCGGCAGTTGATGCATGACGGGACTGCCTCGTCGCACTTGAGATGCCGGTCGCGGCACGTCAGACAACCTGTCCGGACTCTTTTGAGTTTCGTCATGGCTGGTTTCGTTTCTTGGTCGCCTCTTTTGAGATTCGGCTGGTCGCTCTACTGGTACATGAGATGATAGGGTTCATCTTGGAATTCCGGGCAAAGGACCACGAAAAGGACCGAGACTTGCTTGCATTTCACGGGGGGGAAAAGCAAAGGCTCCCTTCGTTGCCTTGCCCTGTTGAGTTTATGCGGCCCACACGATCGACTTTGTCGCGGTTGATCTCTGCAAGACGAGTTCAGCCATGTTGGTGTCACTTGTGGATGCAAGAATCGCTGAAAGAAGATTAACGAATCCTCTTTGTAAGACGGCGCGGCAGGCCAATGTGCTGGCTCGAGACACTGTCGATCTCTACAGCCGTCAGCATCGTCAGAGTCGTCAGCATCAGCATCCTTCTGCTCGCCGGTCCCAGATGATTTGTTTCCCGGACTTCCGATATTGGACGGATGTCTGTCGAGCTGTGCAGAGAGCCACGTGTACGCTTGGTTGCGACGAAGCCGGCGGAATCAATTCTGCCGGTACACAATAGTCTTGTGCAGTGTTCCAATGACATTGACGCACCCAAGATACTTTTGCACCGGCTTTCGTTGGGCCGTTGTTGGGACGTGCTTCGTCGTGGCATCTGCACCATCTGACTCGCAGCTCGAATTCGGGGCCTTGTCCTCGTAGTTCCACTGCATTCTGTGGGAGACGAGCAATGTCTCGAATCCTCCATCAATGGAGAAAAGAAAAAGTGATCCTATAGGCCGAGGGCTCGGCTTCTCAAACTACGCCTCAGCCACCCACGCCTGAGCACACCGACAATTTCGTGACACCGACGACCTTCTGAGTGAGGTTCTAGCTTCGCTTCGTCCGGGACATCATTCGCCCGCCTGGAATTTCAGCTGCTCGAGGGTGGATTTTCTGGTCATGTGTATGAAGATCAGAAACGTGCATGGCATGGAAGCATATTGCGAATCTCTGTATCTCTGTTCTGTGTCTTGGATGATGCACTAGGTCCTCGCCTTGCGTTGAACCTTGGCTCGCGGCCATCTTCGACGAGCTCGAATCCCTTTGGGAAAGGCATGCCTCCGACATGGGTTGAAAGCCATTCACCGTTCCTCATCGAGGCCAACTTGGGAAAGTGCTGGTTTGGAAGCCGACGCAACGACAACATGGCGTGTGGACTTTTTTTTTTTCCTCTTTTTTTCTTTTTTTTTTTTTCCCGAAATCGAATATCAGACACTCGTCGGTAAGTAAAATGGAATGGTGATAAATTTTTAAACAAAATCACTCATCATGTGAACGTGACCGCTGCAAAAGCACACATCCCAGGTCCCAGAGGTTTAATGAACATGTTGTATTCGGTAACGACCTCGTCATCCAAGTTTCCTCCACATCGCCTTCCGCCCACTCACGTGACAGACAGCCTTCCAAATCGCTCGCGCAGCCCATCACGATCGCAAAATTCACACCACCATGAACCATGAATCAAAGGCCGTCTCCTTCCCAACACCAGGGCTTGGGCCTTTTGGCAAAAGCTGCAAACCTTGAGCCGCCGCAAAAATCATGTCCGGAGCCCCGACACCAAACTTCGTCTTTCGGGGCCACCAGGCCGCCGTCCACGCCGTCACTTTCTTCCGCAACAACGAGCGCCTGGCGACTGGCGACTCGACAGGCTTTGTGGTGCTGTGGGAGCTTATGACTCTGCGCGCCAAAGTCGTTTGGAGAGCACATGAAAATGCCATTCTTGGCATCCGCGGATGGGGCAATGACAAGATCATAACGTACGTGACCCTTTTTTGTGGCTTCTTGCCGGGATCCGGATCCTCCCCCTTGCTCCAAACAAATCTCGCTGAATCTTACTCTAGAGAAAAAATAATGAAACTAAGATGTTATCCTGCAGACATGGCAGAGACTACAGGTTGATAGTTTGGAAACTGGCTCAACAGGACGAAGATGGTTTGAGTGCGGCATTGCCACTCGATGGATCATCCGTTACCAGACCTTGTCCGTGGATGCTGCACTCGCTGCAGGTCAACACGATGAACTTTTGCTCGTTTGCCGCCTGCCCACTCCAAGATTCCGGGTATGCGACGAGTCTTGGCTTGGCTCCTGAAATCTTGGTGGCGGTCCCCAACACCCTTGCATCTGAAGCTGTACGCTCTCTTCTCCTTCCTCCCCCCTTTCTCCGGATGCACCCCGGCTTGC
The DNA here is from genome assembly GCA_000731825.1 of Hypocrella siamensis. Lineage (NCBI taxonomy): Eukaryota > Fungi > Ascomycota > Sordariomycetes > Hypocreales > Clavicipitaceae > Hypocrella > Hypocrella siamensis. Next base: position 7,791 of record JMQE01001351.1, on the reverse strand, counting down.
TTCTTCGGCGCATTGACCCTGAAAACACCTCAGATTGACATATACGCCCTGCCGTCAGAGAAGCGCACACATACAGTCAAGCCCGGATCTGCCAACGGCATGGCCATGAGCCTGTCCGTGTTCCATCACCAGACGAACCTGACTGTGATTGGCGCGTTTGAGAATGGATACGCGTCGGTGCATCAGCTACGTCCGACGGGAGACTGGATCCTGACCTATCGAACCCAGGCACATTCGCAGCCGGTCCTGTCTCTGGATGTGCGTCCCGATCTGGGTTGCTTCTTCACCTCTGGTGCTGATGCCATTGTCGCGAAGCACCCTATTCCGACAAGGCAGCAAGAAGTACCAGAGGCTTTCGAACGAAGCGAGCGAGGAGTTGTTGAAGAGGTCGATGATGCCTCTCCTTCTCCTTCGCTTCTCTCGCAGGCTGTCAAGGATCAAGATGGCGAGGATCAGCACATTCCATCATCGACTGTGCTGCAGGCGTGGCACCACCCCAAGAAGGTCGTCAACACAAAGCATGCCGGACAGCAGGGTCTTCGGGTGCGCTCCGACGGAGGCATCTTTGCCACGGCTGGCTGGGACGCCAAAGTCCGAGTGTACTCGTGCAAAACCATGAAACAGCTGGCTGTGCTTAAGTGGTTCAAGGACAGTGTCTATGCCGTGGCATTTTCAGACGTCGATCCAGATCCGTCACAGAAAACCGCAGACGCCGAGGAAGGGGACGATGCGAACACCGGCCCCGATTTGGCCGTGAGCGTAAGCAGGATGAGTGTGATGGATAGACGCAAGCATAGAGTTCAGACGGCGCATTGGGTCGCGGCCGGTGGGAAAGACGGCCGAGTGAGCCTTTGGAACATATACTGATCGACCTTTGTGACATCGTTCCACCGTGGCATTAACATCTACTCGTGGCCTGACCCGTCACTTTGGAGAGCCGTGTATTCCACGCATTAGGAGGTCACAAGCGAGCAACAAGAAGCACTGGGAAGAGTCCTCGACCCAAGGACGTTGTGCTGCAAGTACATCTGTGCAGGTGGCGAGGAGCCTCACTTCATTATACGGGTGTTTTGAGGCATGTGGTTTCTGGAGGAGATAAAGGCCAAAAGGATCACATCCACCGCACTGTATATTTTTCATTGACGAGTTCACCATAAACGACAAAATACATGCAAAAGCACATTGGAACCCTCTTGTTTAGAGGAAATAAATGGCTGCAATTCGTTGCAGAGGTTTGTGAATGATGGCGATGCACGCTAGGCAGGGTTATCAGCTCGACTCTTCTCCAAGTACCTCTGATCCTGCATTCATGAGGGCGGATGTCCTCCTGTCCAGCCAAGCTAGCAGAGCTTGGCGGGCGGGGCGGAGCGTCTGTGTGGTGAGCGTCTGTGCTCTGAACAAGAGCAAACCAATCTTTCATGCAACCAAGAGGGACACTCTCGAGTTCCGACTTCCGTGGTGCAACGTGGCAAAGTCGGGAGAAAATTGGGCAGTGAGCCATACCCGGAGAGGACGTTGGCTTCCGTACAAAATGCAGACGGTCTGGCCTCTCCGGCCTATACGGCGGCCACAGGACATGCATGAGTGAGTCTGTATACTTGGTCTGGCGATGACGACTTTGCTGGCGAGCCTCGTCCTCTGCCCGTGTCAGACAAGAAACCAGGGCTCATGATGCGGACTATTTGACGCTTCCCACCAGACTTTCATCACCCAGGCGGACACTAAGGCGTCTCTCGTCCTGACATCCATCTCCTTGGAGATGAACAGGCTCTGTCCACGCGACGACGACGACGACGACGACGACGACTCCAGCTCCCTCGCAACGAGCTCATGGCCCAGCCTCAGCCATTCATACGTCACGGTGCCCTTCCTCACCGGCTTGGCGCAGAACAGCTCGCCCCGCGGAAGGGTGTGCCTGCCCCGGTGGTCCTTGAGCGCGCGGTGCACGCGGTACCCCGTCCTGGAGGAGAAGAAGCGCGAGCGAAAGGTGCTCAGGCCGAACGAGCACAGACTGAGCCTGGACACGGCGTCGGCGTGGAACAGGAAGACGGGAGCGGTGATGAGGGCAGGATGCCTCAAGTTGTAGATGTGGCGCTTGTGCGTCACCATGACCTGGCCGGGGCTGAGCTCGCCGTCTAGCCTCGAGATTGTCACGTTTCTGGTCGTCTCGTGCAGATAGAGGACTTGGTGCGAGAGCTCAAAGGCCGGGTCGGTCGGGCTCTTGTCCGAGAAGATGAACTTGTCCGACATGTAGTACGTCGTGGGGGAGACGACGTCGGCGTCGACTGGGTCGTGGTCGCTATACGGCGGTGGATCCATGACCCGTCACGCCCCCGATGGACATGTTTTTGCGTGGGCGATGACTGTGCTTGTGTGCCAGCAGAAGGTGTCGTCGAGGTTTTTTTTTTTTTTTTTTTTGGTCAGTGATGTGATGATGGGCGAATTGAATGCGACAATGTGTTGTGGGACAGGGGTCCAAGCTGTCCGCCCTCCTGCGGGGTTGAAGAACTTGCAGAGTTCCCGAAAAGCGTGAGTCATGTCCGCAAGGCAAGGGAATGGGGAGGAAAACATGTTTGTCACAGAGCCGAGATGGACTGAAGCTGATCATCAGAGTCCGCTTATTCGAAAGAAAAGGGAAATAAAGAAATAGGCAACAGTCCTCGTGATGAATTGAGGGACCAAATACTCCTCTTTTTTTTTTCCTCTTCCCTCTAACAATCGACAGCAAATGCTAACAAGAGATCCCTCATGGCGCACGACACAACCCAGCCGCGACCAAACTCAGAGACAACATGTCTTGTCTTACAAGTTCGACGGAGACGAGCGAGCCATGGATCAATTATCCGCCAATTTTCTTTCAGGCAGAAAAAGTAAAAATAACAAATGAGAAGGGGTAGGAGCGGCAGCTCCGCGACCGTGTTAAGGCCAATGTGCAACCGGGTGCGGAGCTCGAAGCTAGCTAGGAGAAGAGAGAGAACCTTGAAGGCAAGGGGACCAACCAACCAAGATGGCCGGCCCGCGGATCCAAACCTTATCTCGCCGCTATGATACTGTTGATACATGCATGGCCCGTACCTGCGTGGGCAGGTACAGTCCTGGGCACTACCAGGTAGGTAGATACGTTATATAGCTTGGCGGCTCGGAGCCGGACCTCAGCAGGCTGGGGCAACAAGATCAAGGCGTGTGCACTGGATGGACATTCTGCATGAGTGGCACACGCACATCATTGATGCTCTTGGACCTTTGCTCAGCGCATGTGCTTGCGGAGTTGCCAAACAAGCGCTGCACACCATGGAACCTTGGTTGCCACCCCGCCCCTCGGAAAGTCGGACTTAAGACCGCATGGCTGGTTGTTTCCATTAGCCGCGTGCGAGAGAGTCCGCCCTCCGCAGGTGCGCAGGTGCGCTAGGCTGCAACCCCCAGTGCGCGAGCCCCCTGGCTACGGTGACAGGTGCCTGCCCGTCGTGCCTACCTTATAGTATGTACAGTGACCCAAGTCACAAACCAACCCTGGCGAGCCCCTTGACCCTTGAACCCCCCCTTGCAACCTTTTTTGGGCCTCGCGACGCGACACTGCATAAATTGATCGACCAAGAGAATGAGTAGAATGAGTCATGGTTTTTTTTTGGGGGTCCGTTCGAGCTCGACATTGGACGAACAAGACTTTGTCCTCCCCCCGACGATTTCAAGTTACGGCCAGTCGCCCATGCCGCCTCTAGCATGGATCGCGAGCAAGCTTGAGGCAATTCCTTGAGAAGAACGGAGTACGCCAAGAAGAAGAAAAGAAAGAAAAAATGAAAGAAAGAAAAACACGCAAAATTACAGCCCATTTTTCGGGCAATTCCTCAATCCACCACGCTAACCAGCTTCCATACAAGTTCAAGTCGCATTCAATACGTGGAAGGCTTGTCCAAAAGCGTCGGTGCGACAGTGATCGACACGTTTTGGGTGGATTGGTAAGCATGGGATAATGGCTTCGCAACTACCGAGTCTGTTCTCTTGCGTTGCAGACAAGTTCCCAACTGCCGAAAGATCAAATGCGACTGGCCGTCATATCGAAATAGGTTTCGAACGTTATGCTAGGCCATCCACAGTAATTTGGAAAGGAAAAAAAAAAGCGTCCAGACATGATGAGCACCGTTTCGAGACGGGCTGGGCAAGTTGGCGAAAATGATTCCAAAGCTTGCGTACGGTTGGATGATATTCGTCTCTGCCTGTCTGATTCCGCGGGCCCAAAAAAAAAAAAAAAAAAAAAAAAAAAAAAAAAAAAAAAGGCAAAAGAGGAAAAGAGGAAAAAAGGCCATGCCGACCAGTAGCGCATCATCGGAAAGATGCGCGTTCGAACGCACGTTCAGGCGGACTGGGTACGGGCAACCCTCGCCCGGCACGAAAATGGTTCGTCTTGTGAAACCCTTTCCCTCAGCCATGTGGTGAGTCCGCTAGGCGAACCAGTCAGAGACGCACTCATTTAAAGCAGGCCGACACGGGGGGGGGGGGCGCCTCAACGTGTACGGACGCCCGTGAGCACCATCCGTCTCTCTCTTTTTCCCTCTCAGCCTTGCGGACTTAGCGGGCTTTGCCAGCGACCGGTCCTCGTCAAAGTCCTCCAAAGTCTCCGAAAATGTTGCCGGCTCGAGAAAGATTCCAAAACAAGACATCGGCCGTCTCCACCGCGCCACAGAAAGAGGCGGCGGCTCTTCCACCCGTCTAGTTCATTATGGCTCATACCGCATCATGCATTGTCCACTGTCTCTGTATTGCCCGCCGGCGACCGCCCCCTGGTCGCATCGATGTTTTTCTTTTTCTTCCCCTTCTTTCTATATTGCCCATGATGATGGCTATGACCGAACCAGCTAGTGGAATGGGCCTTTTTTTGTCTGACAGGGTCACCAAACTCCGCATGGCTGGCGTCCCATGCGGATATTGTAAATGTTGACTGACTTGACCGACTGTCCTAAACTTACTCCGTGCTCTCTGGCAGCAGCAAGAAAAGGCTACCTTGGTGCAACATCCTAAGGGTGCCTGACTATATGTATAGCATCATCACCCAGTTCTAGATCCCCTCCCCTGTCTAGTCTTGTCCATTTCTATTCAACAGATCAAGCCGGGCAATACTCTTCTTTCCCTCTCCATTGCTCGTTTAGAGTTCTTTTGGCTCACATCGTCTTGGTCCATCTGGACAGCTCTGCCCTGAAACATAGGCAACTCGGCCGTCTCATTGATTTCCCTGGGGACGAAATAGACAGAGATACACCATCCGAGACTCGCAGATACTGTCGCCAACATGGGGACTACTCAGGAATTGCAGGTTCCCCGGGACGCGGATCATCCCGCTTCCTCCACCTCGACCTTGGCGGGAGAACATGCAACGGAAAAGACTGCTTATCTGAGCACCCAAGACGAGAGCAAGCCAACCTCTTCGGACAAGCAGGAAGAGGTCTCGTCGACAAGCCTGACGGATGAGCCCGATGATGTCGAATACCCCACCGGCATCAAACTCGCCTTCATTGTTGTTGCTCTGGTCATGAGCATCTTCCTGCTGGCTCTGGACATGGTACGTCGTCCCCCCTAATCGCTGCCGCCGCTTCTCCCCCCCTGAGCGTCGGCAGAAGTTCTCTGTGTACATGTGTATATACTGACTGACCCTCCATCAAAGACCATTGTCGCCACAGCCATTCCGAAAATCACGGATGAGTTCAAGGGCCTCGACAAAGTTGGCTGGTACGGCGCGGCCTTCTTCCTGACCGTCGGCGCCATGCAGTCAACCTGGGGCAAGGCCTACAAATACTTCAATCTCAAGACCACCTTCCTCATCGCCATCCTCATCTTCGAGGTCGGATCCACCATCTGCGGCGCCGCGCCCAACTCGGAAGCCCTCATCACGGGGCGTGCCATTGCGGGCGTGGGAGCCGCCGGTCTGGGCGCCGGCGCCTACACCATCATTGCCTTTTCCGCGCCTCCCAAGAAGCGGCCCGCCTTCACCGGCATCCTCGGCGCTTCGTACGGCTTCGCCAGCGTCGTCGGCCCCTTGCTGGGCGGCGCCTTCACGGACAATGTCAGCTGGAGGTGGTGCTTTTACATCAACCTCCCCATCGGCGGCCTCTCAGCCCTCGTGATCCTCATCTTCTTCCAGACGCCCAAGAACGCCGTCCCGGTCCAGGCGCCCCTCACCGAGAAGCTGCTGCAGATGGACCCCCTGGGCATCGTCCTCGTCATGGGCGCCACCGTCACGTACATCCTGGGCGTCCAGTACGGCGGCGTCGCGTACCCATGGAAGTCGTCCATGGTCATTGGCCTGCTCGTCGGCTTTGTCCTGATCGTCCTCGCCTGGGCCGGTCTCCAGTACTTTTCGGGCGACCGGGCCATGGTCCCGCCCAGGCTGTTCAGGGACCGCACCAACATGATCATGTCCCTCTTCGCCTTCTTCTTCGCCGGCGGCTTCTTCGCTGCCATCTACTACATCCCCATCTACTTCCAGTCCGTCTTCGGCACCAACCCGACCATGAGCGGCGTCGACAACCTGCCCTTTATCGTCGCCATCACCCTCTCCACCATTGGCAGCGGCGCCTTCGTCTCCGTCACCGGCCGCTACCAGCCCATGCTGATTGGCGGCGCCGTCGTCGCCACCATCGGAGCCGGCCTCCTGTACATGCTCGACATTGACTCGTCCACCGGCAAATGGATCGGCTTCCAGATCGTCGCCGGGCTCGGCTGGGGAACCGCCTTCCAGATCCCCATGATTGCCGTTCAGGGTTCCGTCGCCCCCGAGGATCTGGCCTCGGCTACCGGCATGGTGCTTTGTAAGTTTTTTCTCCAACACGCTTCCCCCTCACATGTCTTTCTGCTTTTTGCCGCAATGGCCCCTCTGGACGATTTGTGAAAGAAACTAACCGCTCCTGCAACCAGTCTTCCAATGCATCGGCGGCGCCTATCTCGTTTCCGGAGCCCAAGCCGCCTTCATCAACACCATGGTCGGCCACGTCACCCAGATGGCGCCGCAGGTTGACCTCGCCAAGCTCGTCCTCACGGGCGCGACCGAAATTCGCAATTCCTTCCCCGCCGATCAACAACCCCTCGTCATTGCTGGATACATGGCCGGCCTCAAGGTCGTTTTTGCCATGTGCATCGCGTGTACTGGCATCGCCACCCTCGTTGCGGCGTGCACGAGATGGAGGAAACTCGTCCAGACGCCTGGTGGCGGCATGGCCTAGTGTCCTTTTCAAAATCGTTTACCGTTTATGGCTGTGTTTTTTGCACATGTGTAGATGTTGGGATGCACGCGTTGCAGAGCAACCAGGCAGACATAGATTTCTCTTTTTTGTATTTTTTTTGTTGTAGTTCTGCATGGCATTAAGAGAGCAGAGCGAGTTGCTGCGAACGAATTATCTTGTTTTTGGGAACATTCTCCTCGAGGAAAGAGGCGGACATGAGTTTGGAAAATGAATAATTCATATGGCGGGTAATACACAAAATAATATTTTTTTGGTCTTGATATTTGTTCTCGACTACGCTATGGGATGCACACAAGTACATATGTGTCTATGTATGCATGTGTCTGAGATGGACTGGTCGCGGGCCTTGTTTTGCCTGTTTGTCTCTCTAGTTGCATCCTCACAAGGAACAAAAGAAAAAAAAAATGAAGCTAGTAATATACTCACAAGGAGACAAGTAGAAAGCAAAATTTGGCTAACAACTCAAATAGACCACAAAAAGGCAGAGGGCGTCATCCATGAGGATTAAACCAAACCGCCCCCCCCCCCCCCCCTCCAGGGGTCGTTTACGTAAGCCAGC
>JMQE01001350.1:0-23634 GCA_000731825.1 Hypocrella siamensis | reverse complement strand
CCCTCCCATCCCCCAACGTGGGCCACTGCCGAACCGTCCTGGTGCACGAGCCAGCTCCAACATCAAACCGCTTTGGCCGGTCCCGTCACCGTCGAGTGACAAGCTCGGAAGCTCATCATTCCATTTCTCCTCTCCGCTCCCTCCCTCATTTCATGTTCATCAAGAGCCCGACGTGCAGAACATCCACCGCCCTTGACCCGACCCAATCTCTCCCTTAACCCTCGCCTCGTCCAACAATCATCACGTGCCGCCATCAATTTTCAAGCTTCGTCCCTCGTCCATCCGCTTTTCGGTGTCGATTACTCCTCTCGCCCCTTGCACAGCCTTCGACAGGAGTTTCGGAGCAAGAAGCAGAGAAAAACAACGCCAATTGATGGCATCGAAGTCCTTGGACATTTAGGTCGTGCTGCCGCCCGCGCACACCGCAGACTCGTTGTCGGTCTCGTCAAAGCTTTTTTTGGTCGAGATCGCCGAGTCTGAATTGCGCGTGCGTGTGTGCTTCTGGCCGAACAACAAGTCTGCAGCCATCTCTCTCGCCCTGCTGCTGAGCCGGCCAATACCCGCCCTCGTCCTTTCTTCCTTTCGTCTTCGAGGTTCAGCCATATCTGGATCTCGGAGACAAGGACGAGCCCCGGGTTTGGACATCTTTCGGAAGCATGACGCTGGATGCAAGTCGTCATCGGCAGCAAAATGTCCCAGGTCCTCTCAGCACGTCAGCAGTCATGCCTTCCACCACTCGAAGACGAGACCATGCCAATTCTTTCGTCAAGCGCTATCGCATCGAAATAGCCGCCAGTTCCTCTAGCGTCTTCTCTACCCTGGCAGCCTTCCCGCTCGACAGCGTCAAAACGCGCATGCAGACCTATCACTACAATGGGTTCATTCACTGCGTCAAGCATACCTACCGCACCGAACATTTGGCCGGCTTCTTTCGAGGTAAGCTCTCAAGCCACTGACACTCTTGAGATGCTGCCCAACCTGGCCTGCGCAAGAGAAAAAGGGACCAGAGCTAACCCGCTGACCTTTTCTCTTTGCAGGTGTTGTGGCACCAATGGCGAGCATCACGCTGGTGCGAACCGTTTCATTCTCTATTTACCAACGAGCGAAACATGTGTATGCTGGGTGGGCGAAGAGGAACATGGGATACGACATTCTCAGTCACGTCAACAGGCCCGGCACATATCCGAATCTATACTCTGTGGCTTGCTTCGGTGCCGCAGGCGCAACCGCCGGCGCCATCATCCCATTCATCGCCTGCCCTTTCGAGCTCACCAAGCTCAGCGCCCAGGTGTCGGTGCTGCTGACAGAACGCGCGGGTGACTGTGCCAAGAGCAGAGCTGTAGCCAGCAGCTATCAGAACAAGGGCACGCTGAGAACCATGGCCAACATCATCAAGCACCGGGGCGTTCTGGGACTTTATACCGGAATCCGCTTGCACCTTTGTAAGTCCCCGTCTCACTTGAATTTCAGCTTTGGTGATTGGAAATGCTGACCGGGCAACCCGTCAGTGCGCGATACCTTTGGCACGTCATTGTACTTCATGGTGTACGAGAGCGGGAAGCAGATCGGAACCACGATCGCAGGAGACAATCCCAACAACAACAAGCTCGCGGTGGTAACAGCCGGCGGCATGTGTGGCCTTGTGTCCTGGGCTTTGATATGTGCGCCAATACCCTGTTTCTCCGCTGTCTCTGTGTCCCCGATCAGTTCCTGACTGTTTGCAGATCCCATCGACTCAGCGAAAAGCATCTACCAGCGCAACGCACTCCTTCGCTCGCGCGGGGAGACAGTGGAGCCGGCGCCCAAGATTGAATTCTTTAAGCGCCACATGTACCGCGGCCTTGGCGTGTCCATGAGCCGCTCCTGCATGGTCAATGCCATCTTCTTCTCGTCGTTTGAATTTATCAAGAAGCGTATCAAGACGCTCGACGAGGATACCAAGTTATTGTAACATGTAAACTGTCCTCGCCTGTGGACTCAAATGGAATCAGACATGCCTGGACCGTATGTCTTACTGAGAACAATCTGTTTAGCTGCATTCATGACCTTGGCGTTGGTGCTTCATCACAGCTTTGGGAGTGCCGCGGCATTGTCTGTCTGGTTCGGAACCCCGCCTACCCAAACAGGACTAGTGCGGGGGAGTCGATGTTGGGCGCAATGATGCAAATTCACTCGAGCCTGCTTCGTATTACATACAGTATTTACGCGTTTGATTGGGAGACTTGCGGCTACCTCGAGACTGCAGGCCGAGACTTGTCAATGTATCATGAGGGTGAAAAATCATGTTCAAACAAAGACGATACATACAGCCTCGGGAAGCTTTGAAGGAAGAACAAAAGATGACGGGATGCGCGTCGTCAACCCAGTTTAGTTTCCCTTGTTGTCCGCTGCGAACTGCCAAGTGCCTGTCTATCTACCTAGTACCTACCTAGTAGTAGGAACCTACTGGTAGGTAGTAGGTGCCCAGGTGGTCATGTCTGCCAGTCAATCACGCTTTGCCGATGCTGACTTCCTACCTCACTCAATGGGCTAGGCACAACGTTGTCCTTTCTGCCTCGAGTGCTGCATCAATATTATCTTGCACAAGTACCTAGGTACCTGCCTCGGGGAAGTCGAAAACTCATCAACGATGGCGGGAGGCAAGCGCACTTTGCCGACGCAGTACGTATCGACAGTCACTCGAGGAAAGAACTGTGCAGTGGTATCGCTTTGCGCACTTGCTTGGATTCCCACGGCAACATGGCTGGACTTGTACAAGAAAAATGTCCCTGAATTCCTGTTCTCCTCTCCTGCGCCGATTCTCTTCGTCAGGCGGCCGCAGGAATGGAGCCATCTCAACACCGAGACGGCCACTGACAAGATCCGCCACCATTTCAAGCCAGCTTCCGAGGCTCCTTGTTTCACCAGCTTATCGATTTACCGATCAGCACTCCGGCAACTATGGACGCTTTGTGGTGCTGCGGCACTCGTGAGCCAGGCGTGACCAAGCTGAAGAAGATAAGCTTCACATCCATTTTCAAAACTCCGTCACGTCCAGCTGTAGATACGGGAAATTCCAAGGCTTCCAAAGACAAAACGAGAAGCGAACAGGTCTCCCAGGTCTCACCATGCTCGGATCCCATCGAGCTGCATCACATGGCCGGTCGTCGCGATGAACCCGATCAAGGACAGAACTTGCCCCCGGTTACGCGTACCAGCACTCTGGAAGAGGTAAGGGCCAAAATCGCCAAGCACTTGTCGCAGGAAACCGGCTCGAGGAGACACTCGAGAGTGTCCATCGGACACAGCGATGAAGAGCTCGCCAGGCGCGCCGAGGTTAGGCGCTTGAGGCAAGAACGTATACGAGATGAGCTGGAGAAGGGTGATGAGCGCGACGCAAACAACAGCAAGTTGCGCCACAGTAGTCGTCATTTCTGCAACGGCGTCAATCTGGGAAGTCCCGGCAACGGTCCGCGGGACACCTTGGAGTTCACGTTTGATGACTGCGCCGTGACATCGGAACCGAACTCGTCAGACACTTCTTCCGCACTGAGCTCGCTTTCCAATGCCGACATGTGCTCGCCGGTAGCTCCGGACAGTCAGACTTGCCAACTCCGTGATTGCGATGAAGCACTAGAGACTCAGTCTGATGCTGGGGAACGGCCTTCCCAATCGGCTCTTGCTCGTGGCCTCTTGCCAGATAGACGCTGTGTGTCCGCGACGTCACCATCTCCATTCCCGTCGAGCTACGAGCCTAGCTGGTCTCGATTTGAAAGGATACTCGGGCAAGAAAACGACTTCAATATCCGGCGCGGACCTCACGCTTGGGACGACCAATCTTCCCTGAGAGTATGGCTGATCTCACAGGGTCTGAAGCCGGCGGATAACACCGTTTCTCGTCCCGTCCATACGGCGTACACACCTTCGGCAGTCGACAAGTTTGGCAGTGTAGATAGCATCATGGAGTCATCGCTGTCCAGGGTAGGTCCAGTCGACGTCATCAATCCGCTCATGGCCAGGGAACCGATTGAAGAAGGCGAAGAGTATGCTGGCATTGAGCAAGCCCAGCTCGTGACGATCTCCTGCCCGGCCACAGCAGCGAGCATTCGAAGTCTGACCGCGTGGGCGCAGAAGCCCGAGGACAGAGGATCCTCGAATTATCCATCTGTCTTGCCAAGCACGGATCCGAGCCCGTCTGAGTCGGATGAGAACGACAACGTCCTCACCCAGGAGGACTTGGAAAATCTTGAACTTTCCCCTGTCCAATGTATGCTGTCGCACCCGTGACACGTTGTTCACCCGAGACAACTGACTGATGCGGAAGCGTAGGGTATGAGAGACTTAGCAATTGGAGGGATTTGGGCCATTCGGAAGGCAAAAGCTCTTACATGACAGCTGAAGAACGGCCACCTACTCTTCGACCTCATGGGAGCGACGCTTCCCAAGTTTCAACAAATCGCGCAAACCAGTCCGATGGTCACGAATGGAACCCTCACTCTTCTCGTCTTACCTTGTCGCTCAGTGGCATGTTGCCCAACCTGAGCAGACCCTTGCCCGATGAGCCCGGCTCAACTACATCGCTTGCGCCCATTTTGACGGGCCCAGGGAGGCTCCAGGAAAAGCGGACAAGGCTAGTTCGCAAATCTTCGCTTCACGTATCGTTCAAAGAAAAATTGAAGCAGTCGCTATCATTCACAAAGCTGGGTCCGAAGGGTGGCAAGGTCACAAGGCGACTGGCCGGTACTTCCACGCACAATGCTCAAGAGAGGCATGACGCACACGACTCGGAGGCTTCGGAGAGTAGCCAGGTCGATCATCCACTCTCTTCGCAGAACACATCGAGAAGATCAGTCAACGTGGTCGGCTCAGAGCAAACCGATCGCCGGATTGGGTTGATGGCATGACGTTCACAAATGAATATATAAGCCCGCTCACTCACACGACAGCTTCCCGCTGGTGTATCATGGCTCACTCGCAAATGCTCAATGTGCTTTTTGAATCATCAGGGGTCTGTCTCAGCATGTTCTCTATCAATATTGCTCTATATTGTTAGGCCAGCCGGCCCCGATTGCTTGAAAGAGTTTGAGCATTTCTGGTACAGTCCAGCAATCGCCACGGAGAGTATCTAGTATTGATGGATCGTTGACGCCGCTTTGCCCTCTGTTTGCCGGCAAAGGCAAAGTAGAGGTGACATGCATGGAGTCATTGTGTACTTTACAACTTTCAATGAAACTTAAATCAGATTCTTCCTCTTCCTCTTCCTTTTGTTCCTTTTCTTTTTCTTCTTCTTTTCTTGGGGGTGTTCCATCTGACCGATGACCATCCAGCCACACATATTCCCTCATTCAAGAATAAGTCACATGTAGTCTAGTCATTCGAATTCGACACTCTTTACGACAACGCAGAACAGCTCAATGGTTCTGCCTCGGACTGTATGCTTTCTCGGTCACGTACTGGCTCACTGCTTGCAGGACTTGAGCGGCTTGGGCGCTTGGCTCGCCCCGATTGCGCAATTGTTTTTTTTTTCGCGGGGTGTGGCCACGTGATGTTGATGGCCAAGTGCCATTGATGATGGAAGTTTTCGATCGTGCGAAATACGAGAAAATGATGGGTATTGGCGAAGCATCATGAATTGCGCGCTACTTGCTTTACTCTTTGGCCTCAACGATAGGGGGCGCGAAGGACTGGCTGAGAACTTTGGGCAAAGCCGCGGGATTTTGTTTGTGGAGGCCAAGGAGGGAAGGAATTGCAGGTAGCGAGCGCTGCTGCGGCGAAATAGACCAGAAGATGCACGAGAACTTGAAACTGATCTCTCTCCTCTCTTCTCTTTCTATATGGAATCCGTCACTTCGGTACGCTTTACTGTTCCTCTGGCTTCTTTGCCGTTGATGCGGTTTGCTGAACCTTGTGCGATGCCCTGGTCGGTCTTGAAGTTGATTGGTCCGGCGAATAGAAGCGTGAGTGGTTGTGGTATACTGTATTCGGCCATGGTGTTTTGATGTTTCTTACAAGTAAGTTCCTTGTCTTGGTTTTCTTTTTCATATTTTGTTCATGTCTCGAGATTGATTTGCTTGCCGAACCGGGCGTACAGCTCAACCTTGAGCTGTTGCATCTCTTCACGCACCGCCCCAATCTTTTCCTCAAGCCGGCTCATCTCGTCGCCGAGCCTCGTCGTGGCTGCCTGCAACATCTCCTGTGCTTGGTCTAGCGAAATATGGAAGAAGGCGTCACCGATCTTGTACCTATCATGATTATTCACGGGGGAAGGGGGGGGGGGGGCACGTACTGGATTTTCTCATCCTCGTCTGCCAGCTCCAGCTCGGTTGATAGATCGTCTAGCTCCTCCATTTCTTTCTGGACAGTGATGCGTCAGCCGTGTTTCTTGTGTGGAAAAGGCGGAACGAGTACGCATTGAACATGCGAAAATGAGTACTTGACGGTAGGTCTCGTGCGTACTTGCTTCTTTTTTAGCTGTTCCTCTGTTGCTAGTGCGCGCTGGTGGAGGCGGCTGAATTTGTTGATCTTGTCTTGGTCTTGTCGTCGCACTTCGACTTCTTCCGTCGCTGCTTCGTCTTCTTTTGATAGCTGCGGGATCGGTCAGCGTCTAGCATAGGGTTGCGAGTAGACATTGGGCTTGCGGATGTCGTGGGGAGCATTGGGTGACTGACCATGCGACGCTGCATGATTGAGGCCATTTTCAACAGGTGATCGGGGCTGCTGTGTCAAAGCGCCGCGACATAAAATGAAGCTTTTTGATTTTTTTTTCTTTCCTTTCTCGAGATGTTGCTATCGTAGCTCATGGTGGGGTGCTACGTGGTGTTGTGCACAGTGCATCGGCTTGATATGCCCCGCGTCAACACAGTGCTCACGTCATTGGTTCTTGTGTTGTCTGCTCATTTCAACCTAACATACTCTTTTCCGCTACACTGACAGTCCTTGGCTGACAAGCATCTCGCGGCAACGAGCGAACCTGTCATGGCGACGGGAAAAAAGGCCTTCCCGAGGGCCACAGTGAAAAAGATTATCAAGGCTCATTCCAACATGACCGTTGCGAAAAATACAGATGTCACGGTAAGGAAGCACGCGTCTTGGAAAAAAAAAAAAAACAACGGGCTCCGGTGATTTACTGATCAACGCCAGATTTTCCTGAATTATGTCCTTTTTATGGAAACGCAAGTGCTGACCATTTCTATACACTTATTCCTTTTGACTCTTGGGGATAATGTGAAGCTGACTCCAAGTCCAGACTCGTCAAGGAAGCTGCCATCTTTGCAAAGCAGTCAGGGGAGCGGGGACTTACGGCGAGGAGCGTGAGCAAGGTCACTCGAGTACGTTGATTGCCGTTTCTCTTTCTGAAGCATGATACGAGAGCATTGCTGATTGACTTTTGCAGGACACGCTGGCCAAGTTCAAGGGCTGAATACGTCTCTACGGCCCTGACTAGAGTCCTGAGCCATGGAGCAGTTGCTTATGATGAGATGACAAGCTCAGAGGACGTGAAATATGCTTCGACTGACGCAGGGAAAGGGCCACAGTCATCTGCGGCTCAACAGTTTCCGGTGCAAACGACGCGGACGCGCTGCAGGACGCGTCTCTCATGCGGCAAGTCAGAGTCGTTACTCACGGTCGGCAGCTCACTGTGCGCCAAGTTGTCCGAGAGAAAGGCTCTCAAGTGGGCATGTCAAGACAGGCTAGGCTGGTACTTGGGATCCTTCGCAATGGTGCCGACGAGAGACCACAGGACGGTACGGGAGAGAGACGGGAGAAGTGGGAGTCGCTTTATTGACACGCATCGCTTCTTCGCGATAACTGTGCAGGTAGGTAGATAAAAAGCCACCCGGCCGACAGCCAGGCAGCCGCTGTACCGAGCTAGCCAGTCATCAAATAGACATGATGTAACTACTGTTGGGTCGCACTTGGGTATGGCGTGTACGAGTGAATCTGAGAGGGAGACTCGTGATTTCCGAGGTACGTACCTAGTAGTACTTATACAAAGTTGGTGGGTGTCTAGGTGTCTGGTGTGTGTCCGGGATCCGCACGGCACAGCTACCGCCGCTACCCGTGGAAGAGGTACCTTACCTTGGTCAGGCACCAAGAACCATCCAACCTCCGCACCATCCTGTAATTCAAAGTACTGCAGCAGATTCCTCGTCTCGTTTGCTAATCCGCTAGTCCTCCCAAACGAAGTTTGCAGCCCTCGTCGACCTTTTTTCCCTTGTTCTTTTTTTTTTCATGAAAAACAACTGAATCACTCGTCATTTGCCGTAAACCACAAACGTCCGATCAAGCTCCCCCACGACACAAGAAGAAGGCGAAAAAAAAAAAAAAAACTCCCAAGATCCTCCGCCGAGAGCTTCGTCCTGCAACGAACCCGCTGTTCTTCTCGCCTCGTTGCCTCTCTTCATATATCGTCATGGCTGCGGCAGCTGGTCAATCTGGTCCCAAAGGCTCCAAGAAGAAGCCGAGCAAAGCCGCCGACCGTGAGGAATCACCCGATGCCAGCCTTGGCTCTGGTGCTGCTGCCGAGTCTTACGACGATGGCCCCGAGAACTCATACATCAAGGAACTGCAAAAGTACGCCCCCATACATACCAATACGTCGATCTGGAAGCTTCACGGCGCTGATTTTGAACTTGGAAAGGAACATCCGCAACTTGAACAAGAAGATTGTGAGACTGGCTGATTCGTCCGTTTGACCCTTTCACCCCATACCATCGCTAACAGCTGTACGCACAAACAGTCCAACGCGTCTAAGACCGACACCCTTCTCAGCCAGCACGCTGGCAAGTCCCTCGACGACCTGATTGCTTCAAAAGTGATCAATGCCGATCAGAAGGCACAGATTCAGAAAAAACCCGCCCTCCAGGCCCAACTGGCCCTGGCTGAGGAGCAGCTCGTGCAATACCAAAAGGTCCACGAGCAGTATCGTACACGGGCGGCAGCAGACAAGGTGGACTGGGAGAAGACTTTGCAAATGGCCAAGGCCGATGCCGTCAGCGAAGTCAAGCTGGAGTTTGAAAGGTCCATGAGGAGCAACCTCCTCACCCTGTCCCAGTTCCTACGGCTCGCTGCCTATCGACGCGAGGAAGCCAGCAACGCCGAGTCGGATGAAAGCCAGGCGATCGAAGGCGTCCTCCTGGCCATTTACGCCGGGGATGACGGTGCTGTTTCATCCATGCTCAAGCTTGTTGACGGGACGGATGACAAGATTCTCAGCGTCCCAGGGGAACAGCTGCAGACTACGTGTGAGTGCATTACGGCTGCCAGCGCCTGATCGATCTTGACCCTCGTCTTCCATGGTGGAGGCTGACGCTCACGCTCAACCCAGATGCCGCCGTCAAGACCCTTGCTCAGCAGTACAAGACGCCTTCCTACGACGAATCTGCCCCGCGAGCCGAAGCCGAAGCGGCCGTCGATGACCCTGCTTTGGCCCATGCCGCCGACGCGACTGAAGCCGAAGCGGTCGAGACCACGGCGCCGGATGGACAACTGGTCTTGGATGATGTCGTGAATGGACTTGCGAATGCCAATGTCGTCGACAATGCTGACGCCGAAGTCGACGCCGACGCCGGAGCCGACATCGCCGGAGCCGCTGCGGCCATTTCTATGAGCGAGAGCCAATTTGGCACGGAGCCAGGCCATCCAGCCTCGCAGGAATGGGCGGATATGACGTTTGCACGACATGCTTCCGATGAGTCAAGCCACACGGTTACTGGCTCTCCAGTCACCACCACGCAGTCCTGGGCTGACGACCAGCCAGAGCCCACTAAGCAGGTGAGAGTGGTGAGACTGGCCTATGGCAGATGCATCCAGGTACTGCCGTCACTAGTTACGAAGCTAATTCTGCCGTCACAGCCTATTCCTGCCGATTCTCAAGACGGATTCCACCAGGTCCAGCGCAACAGAAGCCGACAGGAACGAGAAGGCAATCTCACCTCTCAGAGTAACGGCCACGGTAACAGCAATGGCAATTGGCGAGGCCGCGGACGAGGCGACCACCGAGGCCGCGGTGGCAACCGAGATGGCCGCGGACGCGGTCGTGGGCGTGGCGGGAAAAATGGCGCCGTCGCGACCTTGACGTAATGGGCACTTCCTAATTGACCACGAAACACCTCATGCTGGGGACCATTTGTGGTTTTGGGTCCGGGCCAAACATATATGCCTGCCAGTGGGGACGGGTAAGGATGGACATGATTAAAAGGCAGCGTCTCGTTTTAATTTTCTGAATCAAGCTGGAATCTATGGGGGGAAAAAAAAGGGAAGAAAATCCCATCGTCAAGGAATGAAATTTGCATCGCGTCGCATCGCATCACATCGCATCGCATCACATCGCATCGAGTGGTCGAGCTCGCTGCTCCGCTCGCTGAGAAAAAGGTGAAGAGCAAGGAAAGCGGATATGACTCTGTATGTAGGTGTACATGATTTACGTTGGGAAGCGAACTATCGGTAACCTGGTCGTGACTGGTTGCATCAAGAGCGCAGACCAGAAAAAAAAAAGGGTTGAAAAACACTCAAGGGATTGCACAGTCTGCGATGATGGATGCTTCAGTCGTGAATGGGATGGATACAGTCAAACTTCCACAAACTTCCAGAAGTGGCCTTGGAAACCCACATACATACTAGTATGTAAATATGTACAGTGCCTCCAGGTAATTCCGAGTTTTTTCGTATAGCCTCTCTACGTGAAGAAACTCGGAATTACCTGGGACCCACTATACATACTCCGTACAGTACAGCATTGCCTACAGATTCAGGTCCCTCCCGAAATCTGGAGCAGGGGTGGTGGGGCCCACCCTGGCCATCAACCTCAATCGACCCTTGCAGCCTTGCAGGTCCGACTGCTGCCAGTTGTCCTCTTTGCATCGTGCGGTGACAGAAAAAGGCCACCTCAGCATCTTGCGCATTCGGCCTTGATTGGGCCTGAATTTTTCCACTATTGTAATTGTTTATTTTTTTTTTTTTGTTTTTCTTTAAACTTTTTCGTTTGCAATTGAACCATTAGTCTGCCCGTGTGTCATTCATCTGCACTGATCCAAGTGCGCTTGCGTCTTCACCATCACAGCGTTGCCATTTTGCACATTGTGCGACTGGTGGCAAGACGAGCCGAAGCTGTTTACAATCGTCTAATGTGCTGGTGAATAGAGAAGCAACGTTGCTGCAACCACGGGCCATGGCGACTTCACGGCCTTCGCCGCTCAAGACGCTCCTCGGAGCCGTCATCTTGCTCTCGGTCCATGTTCTCGCCGCCAGCGCCGTGCTGGGCGTCGATTTGGGAACCGAGTACATCAAAGCCGCCTTGGTCAAGCCAGGCATCCCTCTCGAGATTGTCCTGACCAAGGACTCCCGACGAAAAGAGACGTCGGCCGTCGCATTCAAGCCTGTAACGAGCGGACCCAAAGCCGGCCAATACCCCGAACGCTCCTATGGCGCAGATGCCATGGCCGTCGCCGCGCGGTTTCCCGGCGAGGTCTACCCCAACCTGAAGGCGCTACTCGGCCTCCCGGTCAACGATCCTTCTGTCAAGGAATACGCCGCGCGTCATCCGGCCCTGCAGCTGCAGGCTCACCCTGGCAGGGGCACGGCCGCCTTCAAGACTTCGACACTGACGCCAGACGAGGATGCTTGGATGGTGGAGGAGCTGCTGGCCATGGAGCTGCAGAGCGTGCAGAAGAACGCAGAGGCTACCGCCGGAGACGGCTCGTCCGTCCGCTCAGTTGTGCTGACCGTGCCTTCCTTCTACACCATCGAGGAGAAGCGCGCGGTGCAGCTGGCCGCCGAGCTGGCCGGTTTCAAGGTCCTGAGCTTGGTCAGCGACGGCCTGGCCGTCGGCCTGAACTACGCCACCAGCCGACAGTTCCCCAACATCAACGCTGGCGAGAAGCCTGAGTACCACCTGGTCTTTGACATGGGTGCCGGGTCGAGCAGTGCCTCGGTCATACGATTCCAGAGCCGCACCGTCAAGGATGTTGGCAAGTACAACAAGACGGTGCAAGAGGTCCAGGTGCTCGGCAGCGGATGGGACAGAAACCTGGGCGGCGACGCCCTGAACAATCTCCTCGTGGACGACATGATCTCGCAGTTTGTCGAATCCGGCGCGGCTAAGAAGATATCGGCCACGGCGCAGGGCGTCAAGGCTCACGGCCGCGCCATGGCCAAGCTGACCAAGGAGGCTGAGCGATTGCGGCATGTGCTCAGCGCAAACCAGAATACCCAGGCGAGCTTTGAGGGCCTGTACGAGGACGTCGACTTTCGGTATAAGGTGACTCGCGCCGAGTTCGAGGCCATGGCTGCGACTCACGCCGAAAGGGTCGGCGCCGTCATCAAGGACGCCATCCAGATGTCTGGTGTCGACCTGGGCGACATGACGTCCATTATCCTTCACGGCGGCGCCACGCGCACTCCCTTTGTCCAGAAGGCTCTCGAGAAGGCTGTGGGCTCGGCAGACAAGATCCGATCCAATGTCAACGCCGACGAGGCTGCCGTGTTTGGTGCCGGATTCCGCGCCGCCGAACTCAGCCCCAGCTTCCGGGTTAAGGAGATTCGCCTGTCCGAGGGCTCCATGTACGCTTGCGGCCACAAGCGGGCCAAGGGTGAAAAGACGCAGCGACAGCGCCTGTGGACTCCCATCTCCCCGCTCGGCGGGCTTCCCAAGGAGCTGACCTTTCACGACCAGCAAGACTTCGCCCTCACCTTTTGGCAGCAGGTTGGCTCCGAGGATCGGGACGTGGCCTCCTTGTCGACCAAGAACCTGACGGCGACGGTCGCTGCCATGAAGGAAAAGCACCCGTCTTGCGTCCCGTCCGACATGGTCTTCAAGCTGGGCGTCAAGCTGAATGCCGAGAATGGAGAGGTTCGGGTCGTCAGGGCTGCGATTGAATGCGAGGCCGAGGTGGCTGTCAAGGAACGTCTGGTCGACGGCGTCAAGAATCTGTTTGGCTTTGGTGGCAAAAAGGATCAAAAGCCCCTGACAGGCCACGACGCCGCCGCCGATGGGGCCGAGGGTTCCGATGATTCGACGGAGAAGATGAAGGAGGAAGACGGCAAAGCCGCTTCGTCGCCTGCCTCTTCTTCAACTACATCACCACTGTCGTCGTCGTCGTCTTCTTCTTCTTCTGTCTCTACCTCGTCCAACACAGCTGGCTCCGCCGAGTCAGCAGCCCCTGCCGATGAGGTCAAGGAAGTCAAGAAGAAGCAGATTGTTTCCATTCCCGTCGACGTTGTTCTGCAAAAGGCCGGCGTTCCACAACTGACCAAGGCCGAGATGACCAAGGTCAAGGACAGGCTGAAGGCATTCGCCGCGTCTGACAAGGCGAGGCTGCAGCGCGAAGAGGCTCTGAACCAGCTCGAGGGATACACGTACAAGATCCGGGACCTCCTCGAAGGAGAAGCCTTCACGCTCGCCTCGACGGAAAAGGAGCGCAAAACGCTGACCGAAAAGGCAAGCCAAGTCGGCAACTGGCTGTACGAGGATGGAGCCGAGGCCACTAAGGAAGAGCTGAAAGACAAGCTCAAGATGCTGCAGGACATTGCCGTGCCCATCGAGACGCGAATCGAAGAGGCGGAGAAGCGACCGGAAAAGATTGACTCGCTCAAGGAAGTCTTGAAGCAGACGGGCGACTACGTCAATGGCATTCACAAACAGATTGCCGAATACGAAGAGTGGCAAGCCAAAGCATCGGCGGCGACAAGCGGCAGCGGACAGCCGTCGTCGGCCACGCCGACAGCGTCAGAGAAGCCGGCGGGAGGAGAGTTTGACGGGCTCGAGGACGACGACCAAGACGGCAGCAAGACGGGCGTCGAAGGCGAGATGGACAAGGAGCAGCAGCAGCCGGAACCGATACCTCCGCTCTTCACCAAGGACGAGCTCAAGGAGCTCGAAGCGCTCCGCAAGTCGACCGAGGACTGGCTGCAGGAGATGGAACCCAAGCAGGCCAAGCTCCCTGCGACGGCGAACCCGGTGCTGCTGGTCAAGGACATTGGCGAAAGGATCCGCAAGCTCGACAAGGTCAGCATGGACCTGGCGTACAAGGGAATGCGGAACCTCGACAGCAAGACCAAGAAGGCCAGCGACAAGACCAAGGCCAAGTCAAAGAAGGGCACCCAAGAGCCGCCGCTCAAGGGGGACAGCCTGACGCAGGAGCAGATGGACGAGCTGCTAAAGAAGATTAAGGCGATGGAGGGCGAGGGGAAAAAGGACAAGGACAAGGACAAGAAGACGACGAAGAAAGAAGCTACTAATAAAGGAGCTGGGACCGAGGACGGAAAGACGGGTGGCCATGATGAGCTATAACTGATTTTGTATGTTTGACCTTGTCAAAAGAAAAAGAAGGGGCGTACATGAAATGAAGAAAGAAGCATTGAGATGAATGTGGAGCGATACATAATGGACCTTGACATTCACACATTCTTGACTTTTTTTTTTTTCCTTTCATTCTTTCTACGTGGCTAATTAAACAAGATTTGACGCCGGCTCTGTCATATTTGCACGTTGATCGTGGAGCAGCATCCGAGGCCGTTTTTTTCTTGTCCGCCTTATTCTTCATCTGGTCGGTCCGTTCCAGACCACTCCGATTCTTCGCGTACATCTCAAACTCTGGCACGTCACGCTGGCAGTGACAAGGACGACAGCCGAGTTGGAGGACATGCATCTGCCGGCAAACCTCATGATGCCGCCTCCCTTCCCCCTTCTTCCCCCGCCCTCGCACACTGCGCATCACCTTTACCACACGCAAAGAAGAATGGCAGCATGGTCTAGATGACGCTGAATAAGAGAAATTTTCTTGAAAAAAAAAAAGACTCTCTTGAATTCCCAGTATATACAGCTTCAGAATTCGTAAAACTCCCCCACCCTCTCTCCCCGCGTCAGTCAAGGGCGCAATTTGATAATTCCTGCCCTTGCTCCTTTATGCCTCCGCGATTCTAACATAAAAACGTCTCTTTGCTCATACAAGCGCACGAAAGAACAACAGAAAAGAATGAAAAAAGGGCTCATGACGTTTTGAGGCGTTCGCAAGAGCACAGCACACAGCAAGTCATGCAGCTGATGGATGCATCAAGACTTTGCCAATTATGAAGTGGCCAGAGACGAAATAGACCAGGTAGCGCGTCCCAACAACAATTTGAGTATCGCTCATCCATAGCCAGGCGGCAAGGGGCAACACAAAGGGCAGTGATGAGTTTTGTGACGTCGAACAGCTGCTCATTTGTTTTGCCCAAAGCAGAAGCAGCCCAGTGACGCATCTCATGGCGAAGCTCAGAGATCAGTGGTATATTGTATTTCGCGTCCGTAGTTTTCCTTCCCATGCTTGATAAGGAGAGAATTAAAAGAAGAACAAAAAGGCCATCATTGAATTAATTGTCGATTCCGTCCGCCATGTCTGCTCGCTGAAAGGTGGTGGTCGGGAAGGAGGTAAATTCAATTGGCGGTGGCATTTGGCCAAGGCCTAACAAGGTACGTATATTCATGAGGGCGTCATGTCGAGCTGCGAATCGATTCGAGTATTCTCTACGGTAAAACGCTGATGTTCGCGGGTGGCCTTGGCTTCGACGACACTTTACCACCAGACAACGGCAAACGAAGAAGGGGAAGGGGGGACCGGAGAAGGATGCGGTGTCGATTTATCGACGCTCGCCATCACCGTCTGGTGTCGAGGCCAGTGGCCGACCGAGGTTAGCGAGACTCAACCCCGCAAAGCCGACTGCGCGACGGCATCGTACTCACCTTCGCTGCCGCCTGGGGTAGGAGGCATGTTGCCAGAACTTGGGGCTTTCTGAGAAGCGCGGGCGGTGCCGGGCCGCGATCCTCTTGACTCGTCCTTGGGCGGCGGCGGCGGAGGGCCCTCAGGTTCTTGAGGTCGCTGGGATGAGTTGCGGCTGCTGCCTTTGCTGCGGTTGAGACGTGCCTCCATCTCGCGGATGCGAGCTTCGAGGTCGGCAAGCTCTTGCGTATTCTTGCCAACGTTGTCGCGTCTGGTGGGAGAAGAAGAAGGGAAAATGAAATAGACACGGGCTGGTTAGCTAACACTGGTTGAACGAGCCAAACTTGGCAGCCGGAAGAGTCGGTCGCAGCAAAACAATAGACAAATTCATTGGCAACGAGTACCACAGCACGAACCTCTCTTTGACCTGCTGGTCCAACTCAGAAACCGAATCGTCCAGTCGAAAGATGCCCATCAACTCTTGGGAGAAGGAGCGTGCAACAGTCCTGGAAGCAGCACAAAGGAAAAACCAATGGTTAGCCCTGTCGTCATGGCTCCACGGACGAGGTGAGCCGCGTATTCGAGGAGAGGTAAACGAGATGACACGTACGACATGGGCCGGCGTCCATTTGGAACCCAGTCGCGATCGAGCTCGGCGTCGGTCATTGTGACGATGGACCAAAGAGGAGCCCGGGGGGGGGGGGGGGGGGGGGGGGGAGAAGTCCAAGGCAATGCAGTCGACGCAGGCGAGCACTCGCAGTCGCTGCCAACGCTGGGGGAATGAAAAGATGAATTAAAAAACCAGCGAGTAATGATCAAGGCAGAGAAGTAAGAAAGGGAAAAAAAAGAAGCTACAGCAATGAGAAAGGGGAAGGGGATGGGAGAAGGAGGTTTCGGCTACGGATAAGTAAGACGAGCGCGAGACGACAAGAGACCGAGACAAAAGGCCAGGCGGGTATCCGTTAAAGCGAGAGCGAGGAATTTGGAAGGAAGGAGGAAAAGAAACAAAAGGAGACGAGACAGCTGCGCTGGCACGGAAAGGGGTCAACGATGCGGTTTTTTTTTTTCTTTTCTTCGCAATCAATCAGCTAGACAAGAGCAGGAAGCAATTCAATCAAGAGAAAAGAATAAATGAAATATTTCTTGGCTTCCAAGAAAAGGCCCAAGAGCCCTCTCTCTTTATTCTGCCCGTCTGTCTAATGCCTACTCTTTGTTTAAACATGACTCTCCTCCCTTTTTTTTGCGGATCCCAAGGGAGTTACGGAGTCGGCACTCCGTATCAAGGTGGAGTGACAACAGCGCCGGTAGGGAGACGTCAGCCAAGGAAAAAGGATCGGGTGGGGCGGCGTGCCCGTTCTGTACCTCACTATCCTCGAAACAGCCGACGGCCACATACAGGTCGAAGAGGCAAGTCGGGGGAGACCAAACCCAAAAGGAAAAAAAAAAAAAAAAAGAAGAAGAGGAGGAACGTGAAGGAGAAGGAGAGTTAAGAGAAGAGAGAGGAGCGATTTCTGGACCAAAGCACGCACCGCAAAGCCAGATGGTACTCGAAGCAGACAAACACGTAGGCGAGGCCGACCCTTCCCCCGCCGCACAGACTCTGGACTGGAAGCTGCGTACCTACATACGTACCTGTCCACTAGGCCAGGTACCTACCGAAACGTACCTACCTGCATATCACGGGCAATGCAACCCTGCATGACGGATGCCCGCATAGCGGCTCCCCCCCCTCCTCCTTCTCCTCCTCCTCCTCCAGAAAAATGCAAAGAAAGTCCCAAAAGGGGAGAGGGAGAGAGAGAGAGAAGGGTCCAGCACCAGCTTTTTTCACCCAGGCTTGACAAAATGCGGTGCATGCATGCACATGCCAATAGCGTCCCCCTCCATCTAGGTAGGAGTTCCCGATACTAAGCCCATCGCGGAGCATTCCTTGCTCTGCCCCAAAACTCGAGGCTATTTTTCTTTTTCCCATCCCAATCTACCTAAAACCGGTGCAAAACTCCACCCAGCCGCCATCATCCGAAATGGAAATGAAAGAAAAATAAAAAATAGCCTGATCCATACTTTTTCTTTTCAAAAAAAAAAAAAAAAGGAGAGAGAGAGAGATAGAACGGTGGCGCATGTCAACGGCCCGCAATCTAATGGACCCAGACCACCCCCTCCCTCATGGGGCTGGCTGGCTCTGTCTGGCATGAGCTTGCTGCCACCAAATGAATGGCTGTCCACAACGTATTGTGGCCTAGTTCGGCAGAACTGTTCAAGCGCCTTGTCTGGTTGCGTACACGCGGGCTGGCTTGGAGAATGAAATTCTTTTGGGGGAGTTTGAAGGAGGCCCGTGGTCCGGAGTCGTGACCACGAGCCTGCGCGCATGCATACTACTGTACATATGTACGTACAGTGGGATGCAGGATGTTGGTGAAGGTTGCACGAAGGTACGTACGTACGTACCTGCATACTGGATGCCCTCCTTACCCGAACCCAGGATCCCAGGATCCCGTACGGCCAGCGTCGTCATTTCCCAGGCTCGACCCACTCGCCCCCCAACAGGGAGAGACGGAATAGTAATAAAATACAATTTAGAAAAATGAAAGAAATGACATCAGTTCATTTATTCCCATGGCCCACTGGGCAAGCGTGACGACGACGTGCATGCGCACTCGGCATGCATTTCGACTCTGTTCATGGCAACGGGATTCCATGTCCCACCCTGTGACGCCGATTGAAAAGACTGGTAGTACGTATGTATATCGCGTTGCAACATCATGGACGCTCTGGCTCGAACAACTTCCAACATTGTCCTGGGCAAGCACGGCCATCCCAGGGTGCACATGTAGGTATGTATGTAAAGCCTCTTCTTCCTGTGGGACTTGATCAAAAAGACAGCTTGCCAAGAAATGAAGGGGGAAATGTGTGGCGAAAATGTCCCCTATAAGAATACAATGGGATGACATTGAATACATCCACTACTCCCAGGTAACAAATGCCCGCCCGCCCGCCTGTCTGCCTGCCTGCCTGCCTTTTGTCCACGTCACCGTCCCATCTCCTTAATTGTAAATGCCGCCATCTTCCTTAAGCCAAGCTCGACTGCCATGTTTCTATACCCAAGATGCTTTGCCAAGAAAACCTGTCATCTTCACACGGCCCGCTCCCCGGTCGGTTCCTTTGGATCTATTCCTGACCACGGCAACAAGCAAGTAGCCAAAGTCGCGCCCCCCGTTGGGCCAAAAAAAAAAAAACAAGCCTTGCTAGTAATAATGGGAGCGCCTTAGGACAATGCTATCCAAGAAGAAGAGGGCCCCCAAGAGGAAGTAAGAAAAAAAAAACGTTCTAGTAAAACGGCAGTTATCAGTCGCTAAATCCCCAAGTCATGATATCCATCGATTGCCGGTTTTGTATCAGCAAAGACCATCCAAAAAAAAAATTTGTTGTCAATAGCCTGTTATTGCCACAATCTGTCCTTTCGGATCGATGACAGGTCAATGAGACTTCTTGCGGATCTTTGCGTCCGTGACGGGCCATTTGAACGACTTCTTGCAACTACCTTGGTCCTTGACCCAGGATTTGATCTTCTCCACGTCCCAGCCGCTCATGAAACGTTTCGAGTCGTCATCGCCCTTCTTGACAGGCTTCCCGTGCTTGATTTTGTGGGAGATGCCGCAGATGCGGTTCGAGTATCGGAACTGGAAGCAATTGTCTTGGTTCGAACAGGCCTTTTTACAATTGTCAAAGCTCTCGTGTGCGACGGCCTCGTCTTCAGATAGGTCTTCCTTCTTGGCTCGGTCGAGTACCCAATCCTCATGTTCAGCAGTCGTGTCCAGATAAAAGGTGTCGTCGCTGAAGTTGTCCCAGTCCGAGCGCGACTCTGTCAAGCGAGGCTCCATGAATTTGTAAAACAAATCCTTGATTCGCAATGGTTTGGAAAACTTGCGCTCCCGTTCGTAGGCATGCAGGTCAGAAATGTCCTGCGCGGCAGCGTGGTGCATGGTGACGATGGGTTGGCACCACTCGTCCTCAGCATATGGCAGGGTATGCGGTTTCTCGCCGTTGATGACGGGCCACTGGGAGATTGGTGCACATGTGAGCTTGACCGTGCATCCATCTCCAACGCATCTTCAAAATATCCGAGAAAGAGAAGAATCACTCACTGCATTGACAACTTCGATGCCCGTCTCATCCTTCAACGCCTGAGACCACATGGCATCGCCACAACAGGTATGTTGGACGGGTTCATCGAATTTGTTGGCCAGATTGATCTTGCCAAAAAACATGGCATGCATGGCCGCCTGCGAGACAAGATAGCCGCTCCCGCCGTGTGCGAACGGCAAGCCGCCCAAGTAGGCGACGCTTCCAATGTAGTGTGGTTTGGAAGGCTTCAGCGTCTTCAACCACTCCATCAGAGTGGGATAGGCAACATACGTGTCGGCGTCGACAAAAAGATACCAGTCGTGGTTGGGCCGCATGCGATACGCCTTTTCAGCCATGTGAATGTTCTTGTACTTGTCTAGGTCCCAGCCCTTGGAAGCGACGTCTTGATCCTTGTTGCAAGCCTCTTGGTCGACAGGACATTTCTTTTGTCGGTGGTAGAGCTCAAAGTCGGAGTTGGTGTCCTTGACTTCGCTGAGTACGGTGTCGAGACTGTCGTATATGGTGTAGCCCGCAATCTTTTGGGCCATGTCGCTGAATAGGAGAAAGTCGGGGACGCATTTGAGCGTCGTGAGGAGCTGCGTAGGGATTTTAGAGTAGGCTTCCGAGGCCCCCGTCTTCATGATGGTCAAAACGCTCGACGTGTTTGGGAAATTAACGCAGTCTTGTTCACGAGAACTCTGGACGATGGGTCGCCCAGCCTTGTCCTTGCTGTTGGATTCCTTGCTGGATTCCTTGCTGGCATATTCCTTGCTGTTGATTGATGTTTCGTCGCCGATGGCGACGGCGCTGCCCCCAAACTTTGGCCCCAACTTGCTCCGCCATCCTGAAATGTCGCAGTAGCTGCCGTCCTCACAGAGCTGGTCTGCGTTCCGGGCACTCAGCATAAGCACGCCCATGAATGCAAATGCCACGAGGACGAGGAGCATTGTCCTCCGGGGCAAGATTCTCGGCGATGACATGCTGCCGACGATGGGGGATGAAGGCCACGGTTGCTTGTCGAAAAAACCAACCATGATGAGCTCAGCCAAGAGCCGCTCAGCCGAAAGCCGCTCGCTTTCGGCGGAAGACAAAAAAGATAGGAGCAAAAAGCAAGATGCGATGCCCGGACAAATGATCCAAAAAAAAAAATTAGGAAGAGGGAAAATAAGCACCCCGAAAATGACAGAGGGTTGGACAGAGACGGAAAGGAAAGGAAAGAAAAGGTAAAGGGGGCTCAAGCAAGGAGGGGATTGATGCAAGAAAAAGGAAGATGAAGAAGCAGCCGGCAAGGAGGTCAAGATGACAATGCAGCGTCGCACCTGATGGGTGCTGGAGGTTGCATTGTGACTGGACTGCACTGGAGTAAGACTGCAGTGACTGAAGCAAGCCAACCAACCTGAAGCCACCGCCTGTAGGACAAGCACGTGAACCGGATCCGGCATGCGAGTGCGAATCAGATGCAATCGGGCGTCGCTAGAACGCCCTGGAAAGAGCGGCTATAGAAGCCAGCCACCCCCCCCTCCCAGCTTCTCACTGGCATGCGTAGACAGACCATTGCTCGTGCGATTGTTCGTTCGTCCGTCCTTCGGGAATATAGCGCCCCCGCAAGATCCACCCTCGAACATGTCATCTTGTTACTTAGGAGTTACTAGCAGTAGTAGCAGGGCATTGGTCATCTTTGATCTCCTCCCCGCGCTTAGCGTCGAAGCGGAAGTTGATTGCGTATGACGCACACTTGCTGACGTGTTGGCTTCCTCGACACGGCGCATGGACGAGCCGACGGGTGGCCAATCACTGCGGGAGACGCCAGAAGCAATGCTGATGATGTTTCGTCGGTCTCGTCCTGAGATGCGACCGCGACCGCGACCGCCCGCTGCGTTCGCTCGTGGCAGGGGAGACATGGGAGCTGCCAAGCTGCCAAGCTGCGGAGCGGCCAAGCGGCCAAGACCCACATCCCGAGAACAAAACCATTGCATCGGAACGAAGAAACCAGGCTACATTATTGAAACAGGCCGCCACGCACCGGTTATGTATTCAATGTCTTTCTTCACCCCTCCCCGCATATCCAAGAGGATGCGTCGGGTCTGCTTGCGCTGGGCGCTGAAGAATTTGAGGGGATGAAACTTCAACTCTGGCCGTGACACTAGGGAACTTGTTTGCGGCTGCCAGAGCAAAATGTGCATGATTCGTGTCGGCGCATTCATTGATGATACATTGTCTCACACTATGCGTGCGCCCTTCGGACGAAACAAATTTGCATTTTTCGTTTCACGGCAGAGAGCTACCTACCTCCCCGGGCAGGTAGATTGATAGCCTGGCTTGATCTCGGGCCTTTTGATTCTACCAAAATCATGCAAACATTCGATTCATGGCATTTCGCCAGCCGCATGTACTAAGGGGCATCACACCTGTGCCTTCCTATTTTAGCCTTGGTCGCCTGAGAAATTGTTGACCAGACAGACCCTCCTCATTCCGTGCGTCGGGCCTACGACGTCGAATCGGGATCCACTTTAAACGGCAAACGGCAAGGGGAATAACGCAGAAATTAATGCGTATAGTGGGTGTGACAACCACTATACCTACAGCACAAGATTCGACGACCCGCTGATCAACACACCCAAGGCACGCACTCCACGTGCCGGGAGCAAGAATAGGATTCCCTGCCAACAGGCCTGGCCATCCATCACTGGACCCAAAACGCTACGGCTGGGCTGCGTAAACTACCTAGTACCTACCTACCTATGCAGCACTGCCGATCGTCATGTATCTCTATCTCTCCCTGGCTCTGAGGCGAGAAGAATCGGATTGTCGATTCCATGAGCTTGGATCAATGACCTGCCTATCAGGGCGAATAGCAATCAGCAAAAACGTATTGCCGCCTGCAAGCAACGTCCAGCGTTCGATACCTACGGCGCCTCATTGAGATCCGTCACCTGCAGGATCCACATGGCGCACCTTCGCCAGATTCAATCACCATGAACCGGGAAGCACAATGAAAGGGATGACACTTGAAAAGTGCCGCTCACGCGTTTCAAATTGGGTATGGGTTTGGTGGGCTTGATTGGTCTTATCTCTGGCTCAAGTCAACTTTTCACAGGATGGCGTGAACAAGACCCATGACCGGTGCAGACGAGCTGCGCCCTCACGCCGCCTCACCAAGTACCTAGTACCTAATGTGTGGCCTGCAGCCCAACCTACTAGGTACTAGGTACCTACGCGCCCACCCCCTGTTTTTAGTGGCAAGCCGGCTTTTAGAAAGATAGCCTGAGCTCCTATCACTGCCTATAATCTAGAATCTAAATATATCCTATAAGACTACATGAAGAATTACTAGATCTCTTGACTATGACCGATCTCTGACCAGCTCTGACCATTGACCAGGAACAGAGGTGGCGCGCCATGGTATTCAGCCACTCTGTACTCTTGCGGCCAAAATATTGCTGCTCAAGTACTCATCGCGGCCAGACGCATACTTGAGTGCTCTGAGACGTCTTCAAAAATTCCCAACGTCAAAAGGGTATCAGTGGGAGAGCTTGATTCGCGGGACGCAATGTGCGAGTAAAGCTCCCCACAAGAAAGGTTCTTTGGTAAACCCTATCCATCCTGCCTTTTTGGTCGCGACTAGCAATGATCTGGCGATTGGGTTTGATTCTGTTACGAGATTCCTTGGCAAAAAGTCGAGACACGGAGCGATTCGTGAGACTCGATACTCCCACGAGTTCGAAAGCACAAGCCAACAAAGTTCAATAATTCAAAGGGTTTTCTGTCTTATTTCTTCTCCCCTCCGCCCTCCCCCCCCTTTCCCCCCGACCGCTCTCTCCCTTTTTTCTCCTTT
>JMQE01001349.1:0-23757 GCA_000731825.1 Hypocrella siamensis | reverse complement strand
GGCGGAGAGAGAGGGGGGTTTTGCCTCAAGACTTGCTGAGGACTTCTGTTCTTGATTTGATTATAAACAATATGTGACGGTGCAGCCCAAAGGGCGATAGTGAGTGCAGGCACGCAACGCTCCGGTGATGTTCCGGGCCCTTGGCCGTGAGGCCAAAAGGGCACGTATTAAACAAGTCACGCATCACTTGTTCAACCTACACTATATCGCTGCGCGACCGGCCCGCGCGCGCACACATCGCTAGGACTAAGGTTGGGCATTAGCCCAATCCATGACAGTAGAGCCGTATGCGTAGACTTTTCCCCCTTGAGATTATTAATCGCAGAATTGACGCTAATTAATCAGGATTTAGTTGGGAAAAAAAAGGTTAGTAAATTCAAGGTTATAATATCATCATTAAAATAAAGTTATGTAATTATTAAGCTTTAGGGAAAGGTACCTCTATAAGAGCTCTCATGAACAGGGGAGACCCACCCGACCGCGTGCAAGAATCACTCACTCATCCAACCCACCACTGCTGGACACTGAGAAACTCACAACCACCCACTCACTGACTTATTCACTCACTTGATTCACTCAATTACGCATCTTATCTCGGTCTTGCTTGGTCAGATCGGCTTTCACAAGGCAAAACTTACTAGGTAGACAGCATTCGCGCCCTTCCACCTTTCTCGTCGTGGAAAGAGGCGCACAGAAAAGGCCGACGAGAAAGTCAAAATCGCTTCATCCTCGTGCTCCTCACCGTGTGTTGGTGGAAATCAAGTCGTCGTCTTCGTCGTCGTCGTCGGCAGCACATCGTCATGGCGCCTGCACGCCAGCAACAGACGCCCCAGTACAACAAGGACGAGAAGGTCCTCTGCTTCCACATGGATATGCTGTACGAGGCTAAGATTATGGACGTCCAGCCCGCGGAGAAACCGGGCGACGGGTTTCGATACAAGGTTCACTACAAGGGCTGGAAGAACACGTGGGACGACTGGGTCCTGGCGGACAGGATCAGGCCCTTTGACGACGAGCACAAGGAGCTGGCGGCGCAGCTGCACGCCCAGCTCAAGAGCAGCATGCAGAAGAACGCGAAGCAGCCTAAGAAGATGGTCAAAGGTGCAGACTCGGCTAGGGGCAGCGAGGAACGCGCCTCGGGCGCTCCCCTGGGAGGTAGATCGGGGCGGAGAGGGAAAGACTGGGAGCTGGAGCAGGTGAGAAGCATGCCGTTTCCTACCTGGTCTTTTTTTGCATTCGTTCTTTCGCACTCGTTCTTTTCTTTTTGGGGCAGGGGGTGGCTTTGGCGTGTCCTTTTTGTTCTTGACTTCTCTCCCATGAAGGGAAAAGAGGCAAGCGGAGGGGGGATTTACGACGAAAAGAGAATCAGGGAAGGAAAGCCATCCACGCCGACATCATGGCGACATCATGGCATTTCCGCAAGTGCTTGGCCTGATGGGCTGTGCCTGCCTACCCGCAACAGACTCTTCTCGAATCCTACGTCTCAAACGAGGGAAGGAAGTGGCTTCAGGGAAAGTTCGAACTCTCTGCTCCTGCCGGCTTTGCTAGTCAACTAGCAAACAACCTCCAGCCTCCAGCCTCCAACTTGTAACTTCCAGCTTCCAGCCTCCAAGGTCACTAGACCAGCGAGCATCAGACGTCACTTTGACTTTTCCTACGTGGAGCAAAACGAAACTCTACGCATCTACACGTACACGTGGCCCCGGTTGGGATCTCGAGTACCGCGGGACATAAATATGTCGAGAGAGACGTATTTTTTTCCCTTGCGTATTTAAACCGCTCCTGCCTGCCACACTTCATCCTCTGTCATTTTCTCTTCTGCCAACTCCTCTTCCGCCATCTTCTGTTCCGCCATCTTCTGCTCTGTCATCTTCTCCATCATCATCTTCTCTCCTTTCCACCCGTCTCATCCTTGTCCTTATCTTCAACCATGTCTGGAACGATCCAACCGGACTTGGTCGATCTCCGATTCCCTGCAAGATTTCCTCCAAGAGCCCGCACGTCCAACGTACGCGGATGTCTTGAGACGCAGCCGGAGAAGGATGATGCTCAGGACGTCAAGCGGCCCAAACCCCAGCGCATGGGGTCCATGTCAGAGACGCCTGAGCCTCTGAGCAAGTTGCCGCTCAAGGTTGACAGAGGTCGGAAAACTGCTCGACGCCTCTACGAGAAGAGACCTGAAGGCCAAGATACTCAGCAGAGGCAGCCCGAGGAGGCTCAGCAGAGGCAGCCCGAGAAGGCTCAGCAGAGGCCCGCGGCTCAAGTGCAAGAGCCACGTCCTGGGCCTTTCAGAGTCAAAAAGGCCTTGCGAATCACCAAAGCAAGGACGAAGATTTGCGTCAAAGGCAACAGCCTTGCCGTGAAACGATGTCCCGCAACTTTGAGGTGCTTCGAGCGGCTCATAGATGAGCCGACTCCTGAGACTTGAGGCGGTGTGTAACCCATCACGATTTTCTCATTGCTTCTTGGATGTTACGATCTTTCCTGTATTACTGTTGTCTTTCCTTGACTCTCTGGCTTTTGGCAGTCCATGACGTGCACATGGCTGACAAGTGAGCACAGGAGGAAGCCTTTCACAGCAAACCCATGATCAATCTCCACGTACCTGATCACATTCAGGCCATGCTGGTGGACGACTGGGAGAACATCACCAAGAACAACCAGCTGGTACCACTCCCCCATCCCAAGCCCGTCACCAAAATTCTCCAAGATTATCTCGACTTTGAGCGGCCTCATCGGGACCCAGGGTCCGCCAGCCTCGATATCCTAGAAGAGGTGATTGCTGGATTCCGAGAGTATTTTGAAAAAGCGCTCAACAGGATCCTGCTATACCGGTACGTTTGATTCCCTCCCTTTCCGCCAGTTCTAGCACTTCTGGGCACCCCAAGACACAGTTGAATGCTCACATGCGACAATCAGATTCGAGCGTCACCAGTACATAGACCATCGCAAGCTGTGGGACGCTGCGGATCCGAAATCGGACTACAAGAGTGTTTGCGACGTTTACGGTGCTGAGCATCTAGCACGATTACTTGGTACGTCACTCTGCCCAAAAAACCCAAACATTCGTCAGCCACGACGAGAATTCTGACATGGAGGTCCTCGGTCTCGTGTAGTGTCCCTGCCAGAATTGCTCGCCCAGACCAACATGGACCAGCAGTCGGTATCGCGTCTCCGCGAAGAAGTTGGCAAGTTCACAGCGTGGCTGGGTCGGAATTGCGAGTTGTACTTTGTTAATGAGTACGAGACGCCGTCTCAGGAATACGTGGACAAGGCTCGCAGCTTTTAAGGGGACTGTGTTTCTTTGTTCGTGTCTTTATTGCACGAGTCATCAAGATGGTGATTATGGCTTGATGCGTAGGAGTTGGTCTGGTTTTATTTTGTTTCTAACTTTGAGAAAGGTGTATGCTTTTTCTTCGTTTCTTTTTCGAATCATGTATAATGTTGGGAATACGGCATCAGATGCAATAATCTTGGTTGGTATGCCTAGCTAGACTTTATGTTTCTGTTGTCCTTGTTCCTCTCAAACAGGTCACCACTATCCTTGGGGGGTTGGATTCACGATACGCCAGTCTTGGTCCTCGTGCCTTTTGCGCCTGACTAATATGCATGCCTCCTTTTCCAAAGTTTCCCGTTTGAGTCATTCAAAGTACTCGAGGCAAATGCCTAGTACAGTTTTGTTGGTCCTCGTGTGCTTTTCCTCTCGTCCGGTCAACACAAGATCCCCCTTGTTCAAAGTTTTCTCATTCAAGTCGAGAAAAACCAAAGTCAACGCCCAAAACACCAGATGCAGCCCACTTGCGTTGCTCAAACAGGGAGAGCAAATTTTTAACAAGATAAGTCACATCCCTCACAAAATCGAATCCTCACCCTACCAACCTCCTAGCGTCAGTGCATCCTCGGCACCGCCCTCTCGACATAAAACCCCGGATCCGGCCTCCTCAGCGCCCTGACCTCATCCTTGCTCAGCGCCCGGTCCACCTCCTCCACCCTCACCAGCTCCTTGACCTTGAGAATCATGCCGGCAAACTGCGGCTCGACGGGGTGAAAGACCGTCTGGGAGCGACGGCGTAGGCCTAGTGCTGCGAGAACGCCGCGGGTTCTTGATGGCAGACCGATGGCTGAGCGGTGGAGTGTGATTCTGAAAAACGACATGTTGTGTGAATGTGTGTGTGTGTGTGTGTCGTTGTTTCTTGGCTCTTTGGGGAGCAGAAATTGTTGTTGTCGGGAGTCGAGTCGGTGTTGTGGTTGTTGTCGCGTGTGTCTTGGCAGAATTTATTGAGGCAGGTCTTGCGGTAAGATAAGTACAGTAGGTGTTTTCTGATCCTAAACTTTACGTACTTCTGGCAGGGAGGGGAGCAAAAGAAATTCTAGGGCGTGGGATTGCGCCCCCGTGGCAGTCAAGATGCTCGGATTCCTCGCCAGCTGTATGTAGCTGGAAGTTCGCAGAGTAGATGTTGGGCAGGAGTAGAGTCACGTGGTCTGGGTAGCTGGGTTCCTTTAGAGGGCCGGACAACCTACCCTAGAGAAGTAGAGTAATTTCACAGCGTGTATGTACATACATATGTATTTATGCACATACAACATGAATTCGATCTGAACATGTTCGAGATGTGCAACAGCACTGGGATTTTGAGCGAGAATGGATGGGCTGCTGATTGAGTCTTGGTTGGTCCATGACCAGATTTTTGCTGCCATCTCTCGCCTTAATCAGATACCTACTTGCCCAATTGACTTTCGATGCTGCATGACAAAACAACCAAACATGCAGCTTTGTTTTGTCCATCTAGGCCAGAGTGTTGTGCACAAACACAAAACGTTTGCAGGCTCGCCACCAAATACCATCAAACTGCCCATCAAGTGCAAGACATTTTCACAAACTCAGCACATAGCTGCAGGGATCAAGTCTAAAAGTGTTCATTACGCGCTAGCTACATTTGCCCAGCTTGGTTCCCCCGACCCCTCGGCGCTACATCTATCGACAAGTCTTGGTACGAATCTCGGCTCCGTCGCCACTGTATATCCTGCCAACCCACCAAAACCGTCAGATGTACGTCTGTTCTTGTTCAAAGAGACCGGACGCCCGCCGTACACGCCTTCCCTCCCGTCCCTCTTACGATCTGCAATCTTCTCACATTTGAACCTCCACTCTGCCCTCGGCGCCGGGCCGGCCCTCGCGGAGGTTGGGCAGCAGGTAGGTAATGTCGTCCCAGGGGTGGCGGTACAGACCAGTACGCAGCCTCTTTTGGTCCAAGTAGTGGGCGATGAGACCAATGCTTCGGCCCAGGACGAAGAGACCGTTGAGGACGCCCATTTGCAGGTAGTCCTCGGCCTCCTCGGGCGAGAAGGCGCCGCAGTTGCGGAGGAGATCGACAAAGCACACGGCGATGCAACCGTCCACGTTGAGAATCAGATTGTCCTTCTTGGAGGTGGTGACCGTCTCAACGGCCAGGGCGTAGTCGAGCAGCTTGTGGCTGGGGAACTTGGCCAGGACGTACTCCTTGACCAGCTCCACACGCAAGTCGGGGTTGTTGCGCGACTTGACCCGGTGTCCGATGCCGGGGATGAGCTTGTTGGCCTTGCGCATGTTGTCGACAAACTCGCGGGGACTCAGGCCCTTGTCAAAGGCACGCGTGAACTCGTCGGCGGCGCCGTCCAACGCGCCACCGAACCGGGAGCCAATGGTCAGCAAACCCGATACCAGGGCGCTGATCAGGTCCTTGCCAGCACGCGTGGTGATGATGGTATTCATGGCACCCGACACCGCGGGACCGTGATCTGCCGTGAGCATGAGGACCATCTCGAGGAACTTGGAAGCGTAGTCGGGCAGGCGGCGTCGGAACCATAGGAGGGACATGACACCACCGATGCCAATGTCCTCCTTGAATACGTCTGAGATGGGCATGCCGGCGTAGAGCAGCTCCTGGCCACGGTCGTCGGAAATGGTGGAGATGAAGGCGGCAGGCTTTCGGATCAGACCCAGTTCCTGGGCCCACGAGTAGTCGATGGGGATCTTGGGAACGACGGGCTCGGGCTGGGGAACAATGGTGCCCTCCTTGACGAGCTTGTCGTAGACCTCCTTGAGCACCGAGGGCATGTCCTCGAAGGTGTTGGGCACGTAGAAGCCGGCCTCACGCATCGTCTTGTTCTTGGTCGCGGCCGTCTCGAGCTGCGAGTTGGCAAAGGAACCGGCATGGCCAAACTGAACCTCGGTCTTGAACATGCTGGCACAGGTGCCAATGGCCCAGGCGACGATGGGCTTGGTGATGACGCCCTGCTTCACAGCGTCGATGACCTTGTACTCTTCCACACCGCCCACTTCTCCGAGCAGGACCAAGATCTTGCACTCGGGGTCGGCCTGGTAGCGCAGCAGGTGGTCGATGAAGGTGGTGCCGGGGTACCGATCACCACCAATGGCAATGCCCTCATAGACGCCATCGGTGTTTTGGGAGATGATGTTGTTCAGCTCGTTGGACATGCCGCCCGACTTGGAGACGTAGCCGACAGAACCCTTGCGGTAAAGCTTGGAAGCGACGATGTTGTCCATCATACCACCGGTGTTGCCAATCTTGAAGCTGCCAGGCTTGATGCCACCGACGGTGGCAGGCCCAATGATGGTCACTCCCTTCTTCTTGGCAACGTGGGCAATCTCACGAGCTCGCTGTTTTCACCCAAAGTCTGTCAGCCTCCTCCCCATGATTTCCTTGTCACATCCCCAATGGGATCTCAATATGGAGGGCAACTCACTCGCTCGGGAACGCCCTCGGCGATGATGGCAATCGTCTTGACCTGGGGATACTGCATAAGCTCCATGGTAGAGCTGTACACACTTCGCGAAGAAGCAAAGTTGACGACGACGTCGACCTCTGGGTGCTTGGCTATGGCCTTGTCGACCTCCTGGTAGACAGGCAGCAGAGTCTCGCTGGTTCCCCAGTACATCTTGCTGACGAACTGACCGCCAAAGGTGTAGATGATGCCGGCGACTGAGGGAGCCTTGCGCTTGCAGATGAAGTCAAAATCCAACATGCCTTGGACGGCACGGGGTTGAAGACCGTAGACGAAGCATCGGGTCTTGTCATTGAAGAGAGCATGTTCGGGGAGAGGGCTCAGAGGTCTGCTGGGAGCGGCAAATCGCTGGATCTGGTCGTTGGCGGACAGCCCATTGGTGGTGCCATTGGCATTGGCCGAAGCTGTTTGGGTCATGATTGTATGTGGGATGGAAGGTCGGTTGTGGCAGATGAGGTCAAGTTTGACTATTCCTTGAGCCACCAGTCACTCGCTCAGACAATCGCTGGGAAAGGATGCACAGATTAGCGACAGCAAAGACTTGCTGTTGAGAGATTGGGAAGGAGGGGCGCACCGGACTCGTTTGCCAATGCAAATGCGGGGACGATGGAAGGATGAGAGGCAGGGCGGAATTCGGAGTCACGACAGAGTATGGACGAGGATGAGGACTCGACGAGGGAAGACTTTTTTTTTTCTTGGGCTGCTGTGGTGGGAAGCGGGAGCTGGCCTTGCCTGCCAGTCGGTGCTGACTGAAGTCCTAACAGAAGGCGGGGAGGGGGGAAGAGTGAGATCGGTCCCCATTCGCTAGAGCTCCGACGAGCAGCATGCTCTTGTGAGTTGAGTCTGGGGCGCAGGGCGGCGGGCGTCCTCCAACGCTAGCTGCGCTGTTGACTCCTTCAAGTTGGGGATCCCACTGGGCGCCTCCATCATGCGCATTCGCCCAGGCCACACCAGAAACCTTTTTTGTGGAGCCAGGGCAGATACGACGCAGCATCCGTTGACATGTTTTGCAGAGGACGCCTAGCGCCCACCACCATGTGGTCTGTAGAGATTCCAGTGGGGCAGCTCTCGGATGTACAGGTACCAGCCACCCAGGGGGGCAGGGAATACGCCGCAGTCCGTATAGTCCGTACTCCGTACGGCGAACGGAATACGGAGTAGAGCGTAGATACAGGATGCGCTGTCCACCTACATAGGATGGATTGTGCATGTCGGTCGTCCTAGATCTGCAGTCCACCCGCACCGCCTAAAGCTGAGCGGCTGCGCGGATCCGGAGAGGGGGGAGGGATCAAAATGCAGGACTCTCAAGATACGGACGGATACAAGACACAAAGATACACAACTGCGTCTGTGACGTCGACGTGTGACGGCAAAAGGCGCGTCAAGGGAGCAGGAGCAGGGAACTCTACTTGACCGGGCCCTTCCGCGACTGGATGGATTGGCTTGGACAAAAAATTGAGTTGGGGCTTCTCTTGTTGTCCTGTCAGATCAGTGTTTATGTCGTTTTCGTTGACCCGTTGAACCGTCATTACTCGGGCCCAAGCTCAGGCCGCAGCTGAGGCGGCGGGACTAGGGGCTGGGGACCCAGCCTGATGCCTCTGTCCCTCACATAGAGTCGTACCCGGTACTAGAACCTAATCCAGGGTCTGCGCGCCGCTTGTCGGAAGGTTTTACTGGGACAAGGCATGTACGTGATCCCAAGTGTTGTGCAGAAGCACTCCGTCATCCTTTCCATGTTGCACTTTCTCGGGTGAGAAGCAAGGGATGCTGCGCTTTTCTGCGCTCGCGCATCTCTATTTTCATTCTTCACCGGCATCTTTTCATGCTACCGTTGAGATATGGCGCCTGTTGTCCGTTACAACTCGACACGTGTGGATCCTGCCCCTGCTCGTTGTTCCGGCAATGGTGAGCAGGCCATGTTTCAAGACAAAATGTGATGGATGGGGGAAAGGAAGGGATGCAGTGACAATATTGTATGGACAATAAAAAAGAAAAAGGAAGATAGAGAAAGACAGAGAGAGAAAGAGAGAGAGAGAGGCGCATGCAGAACCAGAGCCAGGTGACGTGATTGAGTTGATACCAGCATGAGCCAAAGCCCCCCTCCCCCCCTGTTGTCCTGCACGATTGTTCTCCAATAGCTTTCTAATACACATCGAATCGGACCATGTACGGAAGAGACGGATGGAAGATAGCATATCTCCCGTCAATCCGTGGTGCCCGCTGCGAGAGACGATTCGACACTAGGTCGTACAATGCAATATTTGATCGTTATAGAGTTGTGATGAATGCAGCCGCGCCGTCATGTCAGGGAACCAGGCCCTCCCGCATGAGCGAGTCTGCATGCGGCTGAGGCGGGCATAGAGCCAGACATCTTGTTGGATGGGATAAGCAATTATTGATTGACTCGGTGCGGAATAATCGGCCTCGTGCCCCATGACGCCGGCCATTTGGGCGGGTCTTGGCAGAAAGACCCGAGTTGGCTTGTTGCGCCTCGCCAGGTCTCGTCTCCACTGGCACTTCTCAACCGCTGGGGCGGAGCTTGGGTCCAAGTACCGCTACTTTCGCACCCTGCCCCAAAGCTTTTTCTCCTGGTACGGTGAAGAATGTACCTATGGCTGAGCATCAAAGCGGGTCGTCCGCCAATCCTCCGTGTATCGTCGTTGCTGTATTCCCCCCTCTCGCTCTCCGTACAGGGGCGGCAGGGGAACGCCGCAGCCGCGAGGTCGCTGGAAGGAGGAGCAGGACCTTGCTTGTTTAGTAGCCTAGATCCCCGCCGCTAGACACTTGTTGGTGGTCAGCACTCGAATGCCAGCGCCGAGCCAGCGAACCACAGCACACCACTGCGCCGCAGCAGTCCCTGTTGAACGCCCGCAGACGCCCGGCCAATACTCAACTGAGCTTCCCATCCAGCGCGGAGGTGCCAATTTTTTTTGGAATTTTTTTTTTTTTTTGGGAATCTGGACGCATCCTTCATCGCCGTACTCGGTCCCAAGCTCTTTTTTTCCGCCTCCACACCCATTCCTCCCATTGCTGACTTTGAAGTCACTCAGCTTCATCTCTTCTCGGCCATTGACAACCTCCTCCTTCCTTTGCATCCAGCAAGCCCACAATTGCAACCGCAGATTCAAGGCTGTCATCGCCTACTGGTTGACCTATACCATCGATCTCAACCTTACATTGGTACGTTCAGGCCTTTGGCGGACCTGCTTATTCTCTCGACTCTTGCCGCTTTCTTTCTTTCTTCTCTTGCGTTGGCTTTTGCAACTTGGCGAAAACATCTCTTTGACCTATTTGTGCGCACGAAA
Organism: Hypocrella siamensis; assembly: GCA_000731825.1. NCBI lineage: Eukaryota > Fungi > Ascomycota > Sordariomycetes > Hypocreales > Clavicipitaceae > Hypocrella > Hypocrella siamensis. The sequence goes on along the minus strand of JMQE01001349.1, from coordinate 13,666 downwards.
CGACGAAATGTCTGACAAATTGCCGTGGCAGGTTCCCAATTGAGCGCTCCGGCACACGAGACTACCACAGAACAATCCGCCTTTTCGACGCCCCTGCGAAGCAGCGAAGCAGCTCAACATGTCCGCCAAGTCGATTTCAGAGGCTGATGGCAAGGCGATCCTCAACTACCACCTCACCCGCGCTCCCGTCATCAAGCCTAGCCCGCTTCCCCAGCCGACCAAGCACAACGCCCCTCCTCGTCTGGCTTCTTTGCACTTCCCCGAGGATGCCAGCGTTGAGGACGTCCTGAACCAGGCCGAGGTCACCTACCCTTGGCTCCTCCAGCCCGGCGCCAAGTTCGTCGCAAAGCCTGATCAGCTCATCAAACGCCGAGGCAAGAGCGGTCTGTTGGCGTTGAATAAGACCTGGGCCGAAGCCAAAGAATGGGTTGCCCAGCGAGCCGGGAAAGAGCAAAAGGTTGAGCACACTACCGGCGTCTTGAGACAATTTCTAGTCGAACCGTTTGTCCCCCATCCTCAGGACACGGAATACTACATCAACATCAACTCCGTTCGTGACGTAAGTTCCGCCATTTCTCCTTGATTAGCTTTTGTTGGAGTTTGGCCGAGCTCGGAGGTTGAGGGCCCTGAGCCGGATTCTGCGCGGGGAGGCGAGTTGTTTGTTTCACAGAATTCGAGAAGACTCCAGGAAGCATGCTCAAATCTCATCTCTGGAGTCGGATGGACGGCTTCATTGTCCCTTGTTCTGTCTGGATCTTCTTTTTTTCTATTTTTTTTCTGTTGGAACGCACGGCGGATCTTGTTGACGAGCAGACGTCACGACTGGGAGAGAGGGTCATGGATGACGTTTCCAATTCGAAACTCAATGCTGCGTAGCGCCATTACTGGTCGCCACTTGATGGATCCAGCATCGTTCGCTCGGCATTCTCCGAATGGCGCAAAGTTTGTGCTGTGGGTTTGCGGAGCTTAGTTCACTAACATGTGCTTTCTCTGCGCAGGGCGACTGGATTCTCTTCACTCACGAGGGCGGTGTCGACGTCGGAGATGTGGATGCCAAGGCGGAGAAGATCCTGATCCCCGTCGACCTTGCACAGTACCCTTCCAACAAGGAGATCGCGGCTACTCTACTGAAAAAAGTGCCCCAGGGCGTTCACAACGTCCTTGTCGATTTTATTACCCGCCTCTATGCAACCTATGTTGACTGCCAATTCACTTATCTCGAGATTAACCCCCTGGTCGTAATTCCCAATGAGGACAAGACATCGGCCGCTGTCCATTTCCTTGACTTGGCTGCCAAACTAGACCAAACGGCCGACTTTGAATGCGGTGTCAAGTGGGCTATTGCTCGTTCCCCGGCCGCCCTGGGCCTGACAAACGTGGCTCCCGCCAATGGAGAGAAGATCAACATCGATGCCGGTCCTCCCATGGAGTTCCCCGCTCCGTTCGGCCGCGAGCTGACCAAGGAGGAGGCCTACATCGCCGAGATGGATGCCAAGACTGGTGCTTCCCTCAAGCTGACTGTCCTGAACCCCAACGGTCGTATCTGGACCCTGGTCGCAGGTGGTGGTGCGTCGGTCGTCTACGCCGATGCCATTGCTTCTGCTGGCTTCGCCGACGACCTGGCAAATTACGGTGAATACTCGGGTGCGCCCACCGAGTCTCAGACGTATCACTACGCCCGCACCGTCCTTGATCTCATGCTTCGCGCCCCCTTGGCGGACAAGGGCAAGGTCCTGTTCATCGGAGGTGGCATCGCCAACTTCACCAATGTTGCCAGCACCTTCAAGGGTGTCATTCGCGCGCTGCGAGACTACGCCACCCGGCTGATCGAGCACAATGTGCAGATTTGGGTCCGTCGTGCCGGTCCGAACTACCAAGAGGGATTGAAGAACATGAAGGCGGCGACGCAAGAGCTAGGGCTCAATGCCAAGATTTTTGGGCCCGAGATGCACGTCTCCGGTATTGTGCCTCTGGCTCTGGTTCCCGGCAAGTGGGAGTCGAGCAAAGTGGAGGAGTTTAGAGGCTAGACGCCTCGAATCAAACCAATCAGAAACGGAAACCAAATCTCTTGATGAATTGTGTCTAAGCGAATGAGAATACTGCTTGTAGGTATGCGGGCGAAGACAGGGATGGCCATGTTGGACGACGACAATAGAGGTTGATGCGCGTGAGCATTTAATGATATCACATATTGAAGGCTCCGAGACATATACCTGACGGGATCCTATCCTCTCCTCCATGCTATCGCCAGCGGCGAAAGTGATTCGGAAGGAGCCTCTTGTCCCTGGAGACGCAGGCTGGGACACGTCCGTAACCCTTCTGTACTTGTAATACGCACAATACTCGGAACTCTTCTCCAATGAAAAATTCAAGACCTCATCGCAGGGAGACGGAGAGGAAGAGACCAATCCGGTGATGAGAAAAGTCAAGGCGTCTTTTGCTCGCCTTTCTCGAACAAGCCTTGGGCTCCCCCACCACGTTACATCCACTGTACTCCCTCCCTACCTACAATATGTTGGCCGCATCCCGCTAAATGTCACTGCAGCCCCACCGCCCTCGACGCGCCCGTGACGAAAAGAAAATACAGCACGTCGCCCAAGAACATACCTACCTACTAGGTACCTACCCATCCTGACCAAAATACTAATCCAAGCAAAACCACGCACCAACTTCCCCCCCTCCCCCTAATGCAGACTGCAAAAGACAAAGACCACTAGAGAATACATCAGCATCAGCAAAAGCAACAATGCCGCCCTCCGAGACCGACATTCTGACGCACTACCTCGTCATCCCCGGGCCCCTCACGGCAATCACCACGCTCGACCAGTTCCGGGCCTCGTTCCCGCGTCCGTGGCAGTCAAGCCCGCAGGTCAGCCGGCTCTTTCGCGACTTGCAGGCGCAGCGGAACGGGGTGGTAGACGGCGTCGCGGCCAACATTGGCGTCGAGGCGCGCCGGGGCGCCGCCATGAGGAGGGAGGTGCTGAGGGCCAAGCTCGAGGGCGAGAGCGACGACGTCGATGCCGAGATTGAGATTGAGAGAGCTGTGAGTTTTGGTGCCAAAAAAACCCCCCCCACGCTGTCTTATTTTGAAGAGAAATTCAGTGAAAAGGAAGGGGGAGAGAGAGAGAGAGAGAGAGAGGACGTTGCTGACTTTGTTCTTTTCTCCGGGTGATGGGGATTGAGGTATGATAGCTGTTTGGCAACAAGTCGGGCGCCAAAAGTGCCAAGCATACTCTGCGGTCCATCGTGCCTGAGCTCCGAGGTGCGGCTGAGGCCATGGAAGCCGAGATTGAAAAGCTGCAAGACGAGGAAGAAGAGCTTCTTGCTTCTGTGAAGCAGACCGTTGACGACCTCGGCGATTTGCAGTACGGCCGGCTGTCGAATCCACAGCTCAGAGACCAAGTACTGGACGGACTCGCGACTCTGCAGGACGCATGTGGCACCAAGAGCTGACGCGACTCACTAATGCTGAGAGGAAGAGAGAGGGAGAGAAAAAGAGAGACTGAAATGCTTCGATTGGGTTTACAAACACGACAGCGAGTGGCCTCTGGAATCTACAATACGCCTTCCCAAACATGTAAAAACGACATGCTTTGCCCGTGTCATCGCATCATTTCCTTCCAACAAAAACCATATCCTGTACCAATGGCCACCACCCCCTAACCGATACCCCTTTTTTCCCCTTCTGTCGCGGCAGTCAGCTTCGTCTGACGCAGCTCTGCCAGGCTGCCGTCGAATGTTCTATGGACGCGCGAGACGAGCACAAAGACGGGATTAAGCGCCCGGGCCCCCGGCTGAGATTCACATTTATTGGGCTCGTCGCTGGCCTGGAGCACCAGCGCCAGGAGCCCCAGGCCGGTTGGGAGGCTGCATTCGGCTCGACATGACGCTCCGGCTGGCAAACGAGACAATCAACATGAAGAGCCAGTTCGGCACGAGGCCAAAAGCCCACATGACGTAGCCGTAAGGGACGGCCAGGCCGAGCTCGGTGGCCTTGCCATGAAAAGGGTGGAACCAAGAGTCGAGCAGGACAAACCCAGCCTTGTCCTTGGACTCGGCCGACGCGAGCTGGACGAGTTGCTCGGATGTGGTCGTGGTGAGGTTGAGTCTCTTCTTGTAGATATCGACGGGACCAGGAGGAGGAACCAAGTTGACCGACCATAGGTAGCCAGCCGAGACGGACCAAGCGTTGCACAGAATCGGCTGATCGTCGCAATTCACAATGGCCATCAGAGGAGAGCCAGGCAAGACGGCAAACTTGGCAGCCGTCTCGTTGAATGCCTTTTCGACCGTGCCGCAATGACCTAAAGGATAGATGGAGAAAAAAAAAATTGAGCCCTGGCCTCAACGGACGTCTGCCGTGCCTACTTGTGAAAATGTGTGTGATGCAGGTGTTTATGGGACAGCTTACCAAAGCACGTCTTGTTGCGACCCGATATCAGCACCCACCACTCTGTAGGAGCCGTAGCACCAGCGGCAACAGGCTCGTAAAGAGTCTCCTTCCAGTTCTCCAGCGTCAAGGTGGAGAGTTTCATGGAGCCCAGCTTGGCCTCGAGGGCAGCGACGGGATCGTAGGTTCCAGGGTTGGGAACATAGGCGCCGATCTTGTCCATCAAGGTCTGGAACTGGGCTTTGTACTGTTCCAATGGATCTTGCTGGGCCAATGCCAGGAAAGGCAAGCCAGCAATGACGGCCGAAGCAGAGAAGCGCATCTTGATTTTTTTTTTCTTTTTCTGGTGAATGAATTCTCTGGGAGAGAGGTACGAGACGGAGACGCGAGGACGCAACCAACAGTTCAGTTGAGAGAGCCCATCCAGGAAACGCAGACCAGCGAGAAAGAAGCAGAAGACCAGCACAAGTATGATCTGATCGAGATGGGCCCTGGCAAGAGTTTTCGATGGGAGGAGAGAAGGAGAAGGAGAAGGGGAGTTGGAAACGGAATTAGAAACGGAGTCGGCTGGACAGCGCCGCAACTTTTGGAGCGGCGCGGCATGACAGGCTGGCGGCGGCCGAAAGTAGATTAGATGCGTACCGACGACCTGTGCGTGCAACATACCTACAATGTATACTAGGTGCCTGCTAGGTAGGTACTAGGTAGGTACGTAGGTACCTACAATATAGTGGTGTAGGTTTCCAGATAGGAGCGGCAGGTAATTTGCCCCAGGAGCTCCTGCCGGCCCAGCGATTGACCAACCGCCCATGCATCGCCGGTTCTGGTTGGCTCCTGTCATATCCCGGGCTTCGAGGAGCACAATCAGCGGCTTTGATGTCATTTCGCCTAGGTGTTGGCTCTACCAAGGACAATAAGACAGGGACCGACCTGATCTCGTCGTCTGCCGACTCCATTTTCTCCATTGATTGTGCCTTTACAGCTTTTGCTGCTCAAGTGGGGCCCCAACCAAATTCAAGAAATCGCGCGGCAACGATCCCGCGGGTGTCTGGCCACATTTATCACGACCCAGAATTATTTCTCGATAACGCTACATGGATGACATGCTCCTGAAGATATTCTGCATATACAACAATCCATCTTTCCACTCGCCTCTGGCCCCTTTGTAGGAAAACCAACCGGGGTTTTTTCCCCTTCTTTTATTGCTAATTTGTTAGGAGAGGAGAAAAAGAAGACGACGACAAATAGAGGAAAATACCATCCCCATGCAGGCGCTAGATGCGAGGCGCAAATCCGGCCGGCCGTCCAACGCGTCGATCCAGCGAGGCGATTCCAGCAACGCCGCCTCGGGTTCACGACCTCGCAAGGCCCCCAGGAACGGCAGGGCGGGGACCACGAACAAGAGAAGCGGTATCGGTGCGCGCTCGTCCGCGCAAGATGGCGATGGCAAGCGAGGGACCAAGAGGAAACAGACGACGTTGCGCGACAGCTTGGGCGCGTCGGCGAGGCGAGGAGCCACCAGCGACCAAGACGAAGAAGACGAGCACGCGTCTACGAGGGCAAGAAAGCGTGGTGGGCGGCCATCTGATGCGTCACGGCGCAGCAGCCAAGGCGCCGGCGCGAGCAGCAGCAGCCGCGTCATAGGCAGAAGGGGAGTGCCGCAGCCCAATCAACCAGCATCAACCTCGCTAGGCCAGGATTCAAGACGAACCAACAATCGAGGCAACGCTGAAGAAGGTGGTAGCGACAGCGACGACCACGATGACGAACAAAGATCCGACGATGCTCCTTCAGAATCGCCGCCGTCGCCGCCCAAGCCCTACGTCCACGTCGCGCCGCACACACGTCGCGTTCGCCAGTCAGCCATTGAGGCAAAATGGTCACCTCTTGCAGAGGCCTCGCTCGCCGCCGTCTCGACCACGCTTCAGTCGGCCCAGCGCCCAATCCTCCAGCGCCTGTCCGACTCGCCGCTGCGTCGGACGCACACCGCGTCGGCGCTCCGCCTCATCAGCCATCGCATCGCCCGGAAGATGTCGCGCGGCCTCCCCTTCCCCATGGCCTCGATGCCCGCCAACGTCGGTCGCGCCCCTCTGCAGAGCGACGGCGGGCGTGAGGTCGAGCTCAACTTTGAGAGCGTGCTCGACGGCAAGCTCGCCCTCGAGAGACAGCTGGAGCCCGCACTCGACGGACTCGAGGTCCTGCAGGAAGAGAAAGAGAGCATGGAGGAAGAGCTCGAGCGAGACTACGAAACCCTGCGCAACCTCGAAGCCGGCGCCAGAGCCCAGGCCAGAGAGCAGAGGAGCCTGCTGAAAAAGGCTCACGTCTTGACGCCAGCCCCGCCTCCCACAGAGGAAGACGGCAAGGCCGACACAGCAGACGAGCAGCAGCTCGGGTTTTCCCGCCACGACGCCGCCTTTTCGGGTGGCGCATTCACGGTATGATTCTACCCTAATACCCCTTTCCTCTCCCTCTCTCCCCAGGCCTCGGAACTCCCAACCCCCCCCCCCGAGGAGTAACCTAACTCACCTCTTTCTGTCTTGCAGCACATTGACGAAAACGACGACGCGCTTCACCCTCTCTCTGTCCAGCTGGGCGTCCACGTCGATAGCATCCGAGACAATCTGCAACAGACGGATGGCATCTTGCCGCAGCTGGCAAGGGGCCAGGCGGGCCTGAAGGCCGTGCTACTGAAATACTTGGACCTGAGGCAATATGAACAAGTTGTCCTGGGATGAGGCAATTCTGATTCGTCTCCCTGCTGGCTTGCCTGAGATTCGTGGACGCACTATTTTCTTCACCGTTTTTTTTTCCCACCGTTTGGTTTGGTCGGAGCTCGACAGCAAGCGCCAGTTGATTGGGGCCGGCTTGGTCTTGGCGTCAGTGATAACGAAGCATTTGGATTTGATAGCATATGAGCTCTGGGACCGAAGGCGTTGTTGATTGGCAAAAATTCCTTTCTTGATAACAAAAACCTATTGATTCTGGGGAGAAGAAACAAAAAAATAATTCCTGTCCATGACTGTAGCGAAAATGAATCCGAAAGAAAGCACCTTTACCCGGCAACTAGTTTCTTCAAAGGGGAATAGGAGGAAGAAAACAAAGAAAAGGTAAGATGTCATAGGTGAGCCGCTCAAGGGTGACGGTGACTCATTAATGTGTGACAATTGATCTGCGTTCGCTGGCTGTGGCACATGAAGCAAGCATCGGAAATCCATTGACGTTGTACTTCGCGTAATTCTCCCTGCATCGCGCTGAGGTCGCAAAGAAAATTAAAAAAAAAAAATAAAAAAAAATCAGAAATGAACACATGAACACATGAACAAATGAAGAAATAGTGCTCGAGGGATTGGAAGTGTGCACTAGTCACGAATGCATTCTGTGCGGAAGCCAGAGTCGTCAACATGTTATACCGTCACCGACTGCCTTTTTTATTTTTGAGCCTCCCCAGACACGGAGACGACTATCTGCGGATGCCAAATCCCTGAAATCTATCTACCCAGCCATCAGGCAGATGGGCGAATACTACCATTTTGTGAAACTGGAAAAAAGGAAAAAAAAAAACAAGGAGCGTGACGTGATTTACAGCTGACCGCTGCTGTCAATGACAATCTTCTTGGAGGTCTTGCCGCTGCCGCTGCCGTATTCCTCAATCTTCTTGACGATGTCATAGCCTTCAGTGACTTCGCCGAAAACGACGTGCTTGCCGTCGAGCCAGGAGGTGACGACAGTGGTGATGAAGAACTGGGAGCCATTACTGTACCGACCCAGACAAAAAAAAGTTAAACATTGATTAGCTCACAGCTTCAAGGGTAAACGCATGGAGAGACGTACGTGTTGGGACCGGCGTTGGCCATGGACAGCAGACCGGGCTTGGTGTGCTTCAGTTGGAAGTTTTCGTCGGCAAACTTTTCGCCGTAAATAGATTTGCCGCCAGTGCCCTGTGTGCAGATACGACGACGGTCAGCACGGGTGGGGGTGAAGGGGATTTTCAGGAAGAAGCTTCGTCATGGTTTGCTTGTGAGGGGAGAGCCATTCATTGCTGCTGACGGTTGCTTTTCATTGCAACCCGTTGACGCAGCGAGTCGCGGGAGAAGGCAGTTGAAGAAAAGGGGCAAGGACGACACGCACATTTTGTTTGGTAAAGTCACCGCCCTGAAGCATAAATTGGGGAATGACACGGTGGAAAGGAGAGCCAGCGTAGCCGAAGCCCTTCTCGCCCGTAGCAAGGGCACGGAAGTTCTCGGCCGTCTTGGGAACCACATCGTCGTAGAGTTTGAAGACGATGCGGCCCAGGGGAGCTGTGCGGCGCCGCGGAAACCAGTCAGCATGTCCCATTCGAGCAAGGGAAAAAAAAGAAGGGGTGTTCTGCTTTTCAAGACAGACACTACGTACCGCCGTCAGCAGAGACCTCAAAGTAAACCTTGGAAGACATGGCGGTGAATTGAGGCTGTGAGAATCCAATTGGGAAGGATCGGTTGTTGGTTTCAGGACAAAAGGCCAGAAGGGCTGATGTTGTAGGGAAGAGAAAAGAAGAAGTGTGAAGTCGACTTCGTTTATGGAGGGGGAGGGGAAAGCAAGCGAAAATCAACAAAAGATGAGGGGGTTGAACGTCATCCAGATTACTGCGGGGCAGAGGATGGACAAACGATGAGAGGGCGGATTCGCAAAGAAACGTGCAGAGTTAGGGCCAATCACGGCGCTTGATGCTTTTTGCTCTGGTGGGGCAGACCTCCGCCCGAAGCGAGAGGGGAGCTGCTGGATGCGGGGTGGTTTTTTTTTTTGCCCTCGTAAGTTACCTGGTAGGTACTAGGTACCTAGTAGGTAGGCAGCTAGAGAAGACGAAGACGACAAAGACACCGCTTTGGTACATTGCGTCGACGCGGGGCCGCTTGATGATCGAGATAGCTATCTACAAGGCCAGGCAGCTAGGTAGGTACTAGGTACCTAGTAGGTAGGTATCTAGTTACCTAGGTACCTACACGAGGCAGCGAGACCAAGTCCCTCCCCTAGGTACTTACGGCAAGGGATGGCAGCGCTGTGGCAAGACCAGCAGAGGTCCTCAGCTGTAAGGTTCCACAGTGTGGATCCCCGCTTCGCAAACCGTGCACTGAGACCCCTCCCAGAAACCGAAAAGAAAAGAAAAGAAAAGAAAATTCCGCGATTCACGTCCTAGAAATAGATGATTCCATGTCAGCCTTTCCTTTCACAGAATCGTAGCGTAGAGAAAGATGAGTAATCACATCACACAAACCGACCTCAAGCTCAGAGTAGCTCGAGCATCTTATCTGATCCCGAGGGTAGAGCGTCTCGGTCCTTTTTTTTTTCCTCTCACCACAACGCATAACTTTGGGTGGGAGGGGGAAGAGAAAAAAAAACGGGCCCAGGGAGCTAATTCTCAACCGGCAGCATTCGCACGAATGGAAAAGGGGGCGGATTCTGGGAACCGAACCATTACCCTGGATCGAACCACTTACCATGGGCTACTTCGTACATGACATGGACCGACGCTGTGAGGGCGAAAAACATTTGGAGGCTGCTGCATCAAACCCATTTTCTGCCGCTCTGCTGCCAGTCACTGGGCCAGCTGTGTGCTTGTACGTACACTGTAGCACGAGACACACGAGTCTTGAACTCACAACCACGTCGACTTGTGTGACATATGTACCTGCGCAACAGAAAAATACACAGAACTTGGGACGTAGACAAATCTTTTTTGCGGAATGGGTAGGACAAATCGCGCTTCACTAGGCATATCAAGCCGAGGTTTGAAGATCCAAATCGTAGAATAGACCACAATACATAACACATACAATATATTTGGTACGAGCAAAAATGGTAAAAAAAATCAGACATATATATATATATACGCAGAAAAGATGACGGCAAAAACAGCGCCATATGTTGCAATGCGTGTCCCATAGGCTTGCTCTGATACTTTTCTACATGGCAAGGCAGATCCAAGAGACAAGGACGCTGTATCTTGTCCGACTGACTGACAAGGCGCGAGCATGCCCGGGTTCGCAGACGTGCTCTAGCTGATCATCGAAGTGGGCAGAATAAACCACGGCCGGTGCTGCCACTCCCGGAAAAAAGAAAAACAAGAGGTGCCCACTGAAATATGCAAAAAATGTGAAGAGACCCGTCTCCTTCTAAATGTCATTCCCCAATTCGACAAGACAATCAACGCAGAATGGGCACTATCGTGCACGTGTCATCTCAATGCCGCCGTGACATGCAAACAGCTTTTCTGGATAAATCATGAGAAACCAGGCGTCCTTTTCCAGGAACCCCTTCCATCCTATCCCTGGCCGAGGCCTAGCGAACGAAACGGGTGAAGCCAGAGGGTTTAGCCTTGCCACTGTGGTGGGTGCCATTGCCCGATGGGTAGGGCACCACGGTGACGACAGCCTCCACAGTCGAGGTCGTGTGGTCACAGTCGGATGAGACAACTTGAAACTTATTGTCATCCTGGTCCGCAGAAGAATGAGAAGCAGCAGCCTTGGCCACGTCGGAGCTGGTGGCGGGAGAGCCGCTGACGGTAACATAGACGGTGGAAGCAGCAACAGTGACAGTCTCCTTCACAGTGACGGTCGAAGCAGCGCATTCGGCCGCTTTATTGGCACCGCCGAGAGTCTCCGTTGCAGTGGCCTTGACCTTGGACAGGGTCACGGTCCGCGTGACCTTGGTAGTGCTGGTCATAGTGGTCGTCGACTCAGGCGCAGCGGACTCGGGAGCAGCGGCAGAGGGGCCGCCAACAGAGCCAGGAGTCAATGTCTTCCAGATGGTGCTCCGGATCGTGCTGGTCACGGTGGAGGCGCTGGCACCCGAGCCCTGGGCGAAGGTGACCGTCTTGTCAGTGACCACAGGCGTGACGACGGCACCCCCTGTAGCCTCGGTGGTGGGAGTCGTGCCATTGATGCCGGCCGTGGCCGCCTTTTCCTTGATGGAAGCTTCGATCTTGGAGGCTTCCGCAACAGGGCAGACCGTCTCGGTCAAGACGACGTCTTCGGTGACAGTCTTGGTCACCTTTTGGGAGTCGGGCAAGGCGGCGAGCGCGGCAGCGTGTGCCGGGCAGTTGGTCACGGTGGGAGCGCAGCTGGTCACGGTGTGAACCTGGGTCGTCTTGACGGTCAGAGTGGTTGAGCTCTCGGATCCGTTGCCTCGAGGATAGTGAAAGTGATGCTGGCCAGGAAAATGGATCGAGGCCGAGGCCGTGGCGGCCAGCATGGCAAGTGCGGCGATACAAGTCCTCATCTTGTCTAGGGGTTTGGTCGATTGGACTTGGTTTTAACTGGGGTGGAAATTTGTTATCAGGACCGCCTTGGTTCACAGCGATGCGACGAGGTTCAACTTCTTCCGGCGAAGCACTGTATATAGACGTAGTTGTATACGAACAACGAGGTCGAGGAAGAAGAGGGGAGAATTGGATTTTGCCTGGATTCTTCTTTCTTCTTTCTTCTTTCTCTTTTTCTTTTTTGAATGAGAATGAGTGAATTGTTAGGGAGAGTGGTCGGTAAAGCAGAAAGACGCAGCACAGCTTGACGTCACGAAATGATATATAAACGCTGTGATAGCAAAGGACGGCGATGATGAAGACGCCAAAAGGGAAGGACTGTAGAGAAAAACTCGGATGCAAGACGCGGGACAGAAGGAAAGAAGAAAAGCCAGTGCGCGGATGAGTGGATGCGATGCTTTTAAAAGAGAGAGGGGATCCTGCGAGAGAGCCCAAAAAGGAGAGCGTTGCAGGACCAAGAAACCAAGAAGCAGGCATTACGAGGAGGGCCAGCACCTACCACTAACCACCCAGCATCCAGCACCCAGCATCCAGCATCCAGCATCCAGCATCCGGCACCCGACGCGCAGCGCTCCAACCCCCGTCGATGGGCGTGTGACGGAGGAGGGTGGTTTGAGTGACATCCAGACACGGCCACCGACAGCTTTATGTCGCATGGGCATAATTGTAGGGCCTTCTGCCATGCTCCGCACACGCTGCACATAATTCGTGCGTACCTGTACTCCGTATTGTCGTGGGAAATGGCATGGGGCCAAGATAACGCCATTTTAGCCAGGAGAACGAGGTGCGGTGGGCTGCTCGCTGGCCCGGGGGAGGAGGGATCACCTCGTGGCTCGAGGGGTTTTCATTCCTTTCTTCTCCTACCCTTCTCTCGTGAAGTTGTGATTGCGCTGGCAGCCTCGAATCTCCCGACCAACTTTTTTTTTTCTTCTCAATGCAGGATCGGACAGTCAGAGCCAACGGGCAAGACCCCGGGACGCATGACGCGTGGTGATGATTCGGCATGCCCATTTCGCATGGCATGCCCCCATGTCCCGATGCAGCTGGCCGCTTCAAGGGCCGACGACCTCTCGAGGCTCTTGACCTCTCTTTCCCTCGTTCATGTTGACGTTCAGCTCGGGGCTGGCAGGCGCACAGCACTGCATCGTACAGCAGAATTGCAGACAGGATGCACGCGCCCAGCCAACAAGCAACCTGGAAAATGCAGGTACGAGGCAGGCCAGCAGCCATGGGACACACCCCCTCCAGGGGCGTACCTGCCTAGGCAGTCAACCCGAGACGTTTATTACCTGCGGGCCAATCGTCCCGTCTTGTGTTTGGTGGGACCCACCGAGCGGCGCCGCCCCGAGCCGGCCGATGGTTTTTTTTTGCCATGCAATCTTATTAGGCAGGACCAAAAAGAAAAGAAAAAAAGAAAAAAGGAGGATAGGAGGAGCCTGCATGTTTGTGCCTGTAACTCCGGCCTTGTTGGCGTTAAAAAAAAAGTTTGACGCAGTTTCCGACTATGGACTGCATATAGAGCCATGCGTGCTTCCTTCTTGCGAATCTCTTGGAAGCGTTTCGACTTATTCTAGGACTTTTTGGGGACGACGCATGGCTGTGGCCATATGCGCTTGCGATACCATGCCGACGTGGCACCAATCACGACGGGGCCTTTCCATGGGAATACCATGTCGTCGGACAAAGCTTACCCGTATTGTACCTGAAAATCATCGTCAGAGGTCTCTTCCCACACCGCCTGGGCCAAGCGGCGGCTGAACCATGGATCGTCGTTCGAAATTTCGTTTCTGCGGTTCAATTTCCCCCGTCTCCGGTCAATCAACAGAAATCTTTGTGGTCGTCAAGTGCTTCCCATGGAAAGCTGTTTTCGTGCTGGTTAATATCATTTGCCCCTTCCTATTGCCATTCACCTCTGGCGGACACCCTCGAGTCAATTGGTCTGGGTTGCATCTTGAACCATCATGACCAGGACCCCCCCCCCC
>JMQE01001348.1:0-23805 GCA_000731825.1 Hypocrella siamensis | reverse complement strand
CCCCCCGAGTAAGAAAATCACAAGGATTCGCTGACCGACTCGACTCGCCCGGAACAGACCATGGTTTTCACCCACATCCCCTCGGCCATCTTCCTCGCCCTCATCGCCCTCCCGTCATCCGTCTATCCCTCTCTCCTCTTCCTCGTCCTCCGCGCCTGCACCCAGTCCATGGACGTGGCTCCCCGCTCGGCCTTTCTCGCTGCCATCCTCTTGCCCGCCGAGCGCACCGCCATCATGGGCCTCGTCAACGTCGTCAAGACGACTGCGCAGAGCCTCGGGCCACTCATCACCGGCCTCTTGGCTGGCCGTGACTTGTTTTGGCTGAGTTTTGTCACGGCCGGGTCATTAAAGGTCTGCTATGACTTGGGCCTGTTGGCCTTGTTCAAGAATCACGATCGCCTCGGCTTCATACAAAGATGGAGTACATAGACATAGATTTATCCGCATGTACAAATATGCACAACGCAAAGCTTGGGGGATCTGGATCACTATAAGAGTTCACGATGCAGGCATTCATCAATTAATTAGACATGGAATGCAAGCAGCTGTTCCCGCTACTATCTCGTCATGACATGTACACCATCCCGCAGCAGCAGCAGCAGTAGTAGTAGCCTACCCCTTGGCACCCCGATGCACCTCCTTTTTCCTCGCCACCTCGGCGTTCCACGCATCCTCAAACAGCGTCTCCCTTTGCGACACGTCGCCCGGTCGGATTCCCAGTCGCCGCACGACCTGGAAGGCCCCCGTGCCCACGGCCATGGTCTGTCCCATGATGATGCACTCGCTCACGCCCTCAATCTGGTCCGTCTTCATGCCGGCCGCAGCCTCGAATAGGTGGTCGGGCGTCTTCTCGAACGACGCCAGCTGCAGGACGCTGTCGCGCATCTTGGACAACCCGAACCGCGTGATGCCCAGTACCTCGCCCTTGTACGTCATGACGTCCGCCAGGAGCTGCATATGTCGCGGGTCGATGTCCATGTCGCCCATGACCTGGTTGATCTCGCTGGCAATGGTCGTCCGAGCGGCCTCGATGCCCAGCACGTCGCGACACTCCATGACGTTGTTGGACACCGTCCTGGTTCCCACCACTCCCTCGGTCGTCATGCACTCGCGCAGTCCGTAGCCCTCGACAAGAACTTTGTGCGTGCTCTCTTCGCTCGTCTGGATGATGGCGCGGGTGGCCTCTGAGTATCCCGATATGGGAACGCCGGGCAAGACGCGCCGGAGGAAGTTGGCCCGCAGAAGCATGTCGCCGCTCTCTTCGAGTGCCGTCTTGCTACGTGCTGTCTTCTTGGCCGGCATCTCGCTCGCGTCCCGTACCCGTATGACGATCCTGTCGCCGTAGACGGACAGGTCCTCCCGGGGGATCTTGAGTTTGCGTTGCTTGCAGATAGCTTCGGCAATGTCGAAAATGCCAATGCCGAGGTGCAGGTCAGACAGGGCGTTCCTGTTGATTTGCAAAACAACACTGCCTTCACTGAGCTGCCATTCGTCCTCGACAAACTCCAGCACGTCCGACACGTACGTCTTTTCTATGCGGCCTTTGACGACCCGGGCGGCTTCGATTTGTTGGTCGTTCATCAGAGGACACGTGATGACAGGCGTGCTGATGTTTTTGGAGGCATTAATGATTTCCTTGATACGTGGGACACCCTGCGTGATGCTCATTCCCGCAACACCAGCAAAATGGAACGTCTTGAGCGTCATCTGCGTGCCAGGTTCGCCGATGGACTGGGCGCCCACGGCTCCGACGGCGTGGCCGGGCTCCACGTGAGCCTTTTTGTACTTTTCTAAGCACATTTTGATGAAGAGACGCAGTGTCGTTGTCGTCACCTTTGCCGTGCGGTCCGCATGGTCCTGGGCAATTGGGTTCATTGCCTCGTCGCCATTAAAGCCGGCCAGCTTACGAACTCGCTCCAGATTAGATGCGAGGCCTTCCACGTGGTTTTCGATCGTCTTGAGGAACCGTCTGGCGCCCTCGTGTTCGTCGATGCCATAGTCAGTCATGTCCTCGTAATCGAGCTCCTCGCCGTTTGCCAACCCACGTCGTGGAAATCGCTTCCGCTCGACTGCAAGCATTGATTCACAGAACTCTCTGATTTCGTTGGGTTTCATGGCAGCCTCTTCATTGTCCCAGGTGACGTTTTCTGCGTGGCTCCACGTTCGCTTGAAGTTGACCGGCTCAGCTGCACCCTCCATGTCGACGGGGTCCAACTTGTCAGCTCCAAACTGAAACTGAACGATGCCGCCGCCAGACGTTCGAACGGTGTCATCGTATTGGGTCGACAAGTCTTCCAGACTCTTCATGAGTCGTCGCGACATGTAGCCCGTCTCGGCAGTCTTGACAGCGGTATCAACAAGACCCTCACGGCCAGAGATGGCGTGGAACAGAAACTCAGTGGGAACTAATCCAGTGTAAAAACTATTCTTGACGAAACCTTTTGACGGTGGCTGGCGAGCATTCTTATGGAAGTGAGGCATGCTGCGGTCTTGGAATCCATCCGGCACACGCTGGCCGCCGATAATCTGTTGACCAACAACGGCCACCATCTGGGCAACATTAATGTCGGATCCCTTGGAGCCCGACTGGGCCATGATGAGAGGTGCGTTGTTGCGACTCAGGTTGTCAATGCAGTAGGCACCGGCCTGCTGCCGAACTTTGCTGAGAATACCTGAAATGGAGTTCTCTAGGGTTTCTTCCATGTTGCAGCCAGGTGCCTTGTCCAATTTGCCTTGCTTGAAGGTCTCTATCAGGTCGTCACACGTTTGGTACGCCGTAGAAACCAAGATTTCCTTCTCGGCAGAGAGCGTCTCGGACGGGAAAACATCACCCACACCGATGGAAAAGCCTTGGTTGGTGAGTGTCCGGGCGCAAAGCTTGGCTAGCCGGTTCATGGCAACCACAGCTTCGTCCGGACCAAAGTCACGCAGGATGACGTAGAAGATGGAATCCTTCTTTCCAGACCCGACCGTTGACTTGTCCATGCGACCGCACATGACCTCGGAATTGCGGACGACCAGCCAGCCATCGTTGGGACACATGTCAGGGCACTGTCCGGGTCGCGCCTTGTATGCTCGGCATTTTGCGTCGAGATTGATTTTCACGGGACTACTCGGATTCGGTCTCATTAAAATGTTGAAAATCTGTTTGCCTGTCCAAAGAGTCTTCGGCGCCAGGATGGCTGGTGGCGGCGTTTCAATAGGCGTGCCCGCCTCCATCATATGCATGCAGATGTAATTGAACGTTTTCAAATCGTAGAACCGATCTTTGCTGCTAAGCAAGAACGCGGCTGTGACGAAATCCTGAGTGGCCGCGATGATTGGTTCTCCATTCTTGGGCGTGGCAAGATTGTACTTGACGCCCATGAGGTTGATGGCTTCTGCCCTGGCCTCTTCTGTCTGAGGGACGTGCAGATTCATTTCGTCCCCGTCAAAGTCGGCATTATACGGATTGCAGACACATTCGTTCAGGCGGAAAGTCCTCCATGGGCGAATTTTGGCCCTGTGGCTCATGATACTCAATTTGTGTAACGATGGCTGGCGGTTAAAGAGAACAATGTCGCCATCCTCGAGATGACGCTCCACAACATCACCAATGCTGAGCTGTCGAGCGGCGACTTCTCGGTTGCCAAATCGCAAGTTGAATTTGTAGTAGTTGTCGTCTTCCTTTTTCTGCACAGCCTGGGCACCGGGCCAGACATCGCAGCCATTCCGAACACATTGGCGGAGCTTTTCAATGTTCTGGCGATTTACTTTTTCGGGATAGGTCAAGTTCTTGGCAACCAATTGAGGGACAGCGACTTGATCAATGCCCAAGTTAGGATCGGGAGAAATGACAGTGCGGCCAGAAAAATCCACCCGCTTCCCAGACAGGTTACCGCGGAACCGCCCTTGTTTGCCTTTTAATCGCTGGCAGAAGCCTCTTGTAGTTTTTCCAAATCCAGGCTGTTGAAGGCCGGGCACGTCGCTGTTGACGTACATGGCGATCTGCGTCTGGAGGTACTCCCACTGTTCCATTATTGTCGGGATGGGTGAGCCCTTTTGGAGTGCTGAGCGGATCATGCCGCTGACCCATACGATATCAGCGAGCTTTGTCGTAAGATCATCCTCGTTGCTGGCATTATCTTGTGCTACTGAGGGTCTAATGCAAACAGGCGGCGCCGGAACAAACTGCCAGATGAACATTTCAGGGCGACCTTCGGCTGGATCGAGACCGAGCAGCTCGCAATCAGTAGGAGAAATCATCTTGAAGAGATTCAGTACTCTGAGGGGATTCAGATCCTCAAGTGCTTTCCGCAGGTGCTTCTCCAACTCGGGATTCTCCCGCTTGGCGTTAATAAATGACCCATCGAACTTGACTTTGCTCTCTGGGGCTACTTTCTTGGCAGCGGTAGATTTGTTGTAAAACGAGAACTTATCATGGGTCAGCTTCAAAACGCCAAACTTGCGGATCTGACCATTCACGGAACCGCAGTATGGACACATTTTGCATTTACGGCATTGCTCGTTGATTCGCTTGCAGATCTGTGTCCGTCGGAGATTGTCGAGAAACGGGCGTCTGAGTTCCTTGAGAAAAGATCTTCGGTCGGGCTCCTCGAGAAGCACTCTTCCGCAATCCTAGCCGCAAAGTCAATATAGGATACGGAAATTAGAGCTTCCTAGGGCAGTAAGCTCAACCGACCTTGCAAATCTCTTGAAGAACAGAAATGATGAACTTCAAATAGCCAATATGAAAGGCTGGCAGAGGCAGCCTAACATGGCCAAAGTGTCCAATGCAGTTTTGCAGGGAGTCTTGGCAGGTATCGCATTTTCCTCCTTTGCTGGATGTACCCTATCGACAAGACATCAGAAAATTAAGGCTTGTAAGTTTAACGCGCTGAAGGTTATCTGGGAAAAGGTTGGTTCTGCCATCTCGTACCAGTCGGGGGTCTAACGGTCCGTGGCGAAACGGCGCTCGGTTATTTTCAATATCATAAAGCAGTCGATCGGAGACCTCGAGCACAGCTTGGTTGGCAATATCTTGATTCGACCTGAAAGACGCAGGCGCAGTCAGTACACATCTCCTTCTGGTGCTTGACGCAGACTTTATCCATGGCCCTCGGTGAATCTATTCCAAGGTGCAGTACGGAAGGAACTGCGACTTACTGGATGCCAAACTTAATCCCCTTGAATCGCTTGGGTAGCTTTTCGACAAGCTGCTGCTTCACGGGGTGCTCGGCTGATTGAATCATTTTGAGGCGGTATTGCCTGCATCCGGCGACGTCGGTCCAGCATGCGAAAATTGACGTTCAGTCTCTTCTTGGCTTCTTCCTTGTATTTTCTTTTTCGTCAACACACCAGCGAGCGCGGGAATTAAACAGCGTATTCCACTTCGGCGGCATCATGGATTGTCACGGGCCATCGGTTGCAGTGGCGGAGAAGTCGGCCTCAGCCACATGGCAAAAACTATGAATTGCCGAAATTTCTGTAGAAAAAGAAGCCTAGGCGTAGCATGGCGGCGAATGGCGAGATGCGTGGTTGGCGACGAGTGCAGCCCTCGAAAACTTGGACGCCCACTTTGGCGAGCGAACAAGTGGGGCGCTTCGCTCGTTCGACTAAAGGGCAAGGAACTACGCATCTACATCTTCGACGGCCATTTGAAGATGTGCAAGCTTAACTACCAACATGATTCAAACATTCTGGCCCTTTGCGAACCTGCAAGGTGATACAGCAGGATGGCTCTCTCAGACGTGCCAGAGCACTCCATCTATTCCTGCCGTCTGCTCTGCTCCGTTGCCAGCATTCTTCTGAGTACGATCATGCTTGGCCCAGTCCAATTAGCGACCCCAAGCTGCACACATATTTATCTACCTACGTACAAGGGATGTTGTGAAGAACTACCCACTATATGTATAAACAAAGCAATTACCCATAACGTAGAAGACTATATACATATGTAGGTAAGCAAGAAAGGCCTCATCGGTCACGGGATCCCACGTTGCTTACACCCATGGGCCCTTCGTCCCTTTTTTCTTCTGACCCATGATCTTCCCCAAACAGTCAGAATCATTGTGCTCGCCCATCATCATCAAAGTGTCTCGCATCAGGTTTGCTCCTCACATCGAAACCATATCACCATGATCTGCTTCAGACGTCTCGTCTTTCTGCTAACGACCGGAGCTCTCAAGATCTCAGATCTTGTGCCTGACTCGAAGATTACTGCCACCGCAATACCTACGGAGTTTGGATGGCCTAGTTCGGGCGGCCTTTAGGTTCTCAGACCTGACCAAGCGCAATGGGACCAACTCAACAACTTGCCGCCGACGACTGATATGGAGGAACATTGCCGATTTCTGCAACGACTAGGAGCTGTATTCTACAGAAATCCCAATGACTGCGAAGAGGCGAGGATGTTGAGGGCTAGCTAGTCTGCCTCCTACCACCAGACAATACGAAGTCCCTTCATTATCTAACATCTTTGGTGGTATTTCAATGGCCGACGTCAGGGACAAGGTCCGGTGGAGTGGGGGCTTGAGCTTGTGCGTGTTTCATTGCGAGCACTTGTCAAGCTTCAAGTAGTGCTATAAACCGCCAGGGAAATTTCCACGCCCGTAGATTACACACCGAATATCTATCTTTGAAGAGAGAATACACACTGGCGACGTCAAATCTTCCAATCACCTTGTCCAACTATTCTCATTTCAGTCGCTCATACCAATTACTTGCCAATCTTCTTCGCCTCTGATCTTCCCGAAAGCAATTGTGACAACACAAAATGGTTTACATCCTCATCTCCCCAGTAGCTCATATGGGAAGCTATCGTGTTGATTGGGTTGAAGTCCAAGGCACTCCTTTTTTGCGATGCGTCAAAAACTTGACTCAAGATTGCCGAACGACGTCATTGACTGGGGCCAGCACTTACTCCTGAATGTTGTAGTCGACGCGACCATTCCGGTTGAGCGCTCGCACTTTGCCCTCCTCGATCCGCAGCTTTCGAGCCTTGCGATGCTCGTCACTGAAGTGTAATGTCCCTTCGTCGACCGTCAAGCTATCCTGACGTTTTTGAAAAGTCGAATACAGTGTTTCCAGCTCGTCGTCAATCAGTGTGACCGAGTTCCCATTATGGCTGACGCGTCGTCCCCTGGCAGCCGCAGCCGCCAAGCGTCGTTTTCTCTCTTCCAAATGCTCGACCGCTTCTTGATTGTCAACGACGTCAGCGCCCGAAGATGTCCTCTTGGACGCCGCCGAAGACGACTGAGCCTGTCCTTCAGCGGTGAGCCGAGCAACCTCCTCGTTGCTGATGCCGAGACTTCTATTCAGCAGATTGCTTGCAATTCCTGCGCTCAAGCTCGACCATAGATCGCTGACACTCTGGCCTACCTTCACTCCAATGCCAGTCAAGCCTTGGGGCGCCACGTTTCCAAAGATCCCTCGCTTCGTATAGGGAAGTGCTTGCGGCTTCAGAGATGCCATGGCCGGAGAGATGAGCGGTTCCATTCTGTAGCTGATTGGGTCGGAAGGATGAAAAATGTTGAAAAGCTGCTTCACCTTGGGAGATGATGTTGATTCGAGCAGCCCGCTGCCAGAGACTCCTTCCGGCCCATCCAAAAGGGGATCATCTGTACCTTCATGATCCAAGGTGTTTTCGAGTAAGGCGCTGTGCGCAGAGGGCCGGGCCGCAATTGTCCTAGTCGGGAAGTGTCAGAGTGTTTCTGGAGTCAAGCAGGGCTGTTGTGATGCGCACCGTCCTTTCAGCATCTGAAATAATCCTACCGGAGATCCTAAGCAGAAGAAGTCTTGTGTGTCGAAATCGAACTCCAGTTCCTCGTCCTGAGGTCTTGTTCTGGGCCGGCCATGTGAGGCTGGCCAGATTCGCAACGGATGATGCATCTCATCTGGAGCTTGTTTCTCTCTTTGTCGGCAAAGCACATCGAAGAAAATTGCAGAGCCGAGGGAATGGCCCATGAGATGTACCTTGCCGTTGAATTCGGGATTTCTCTCTCTGAAAAGCTGAACAATCCTGTTAGTTTCTGCAACGACCACCCTCGATATCTCTTCCCTGTAGGAGCTTTGGTACAGAAGCACATCAAGCGCTAAATCTGATATCAGAGACCTGGCGAAGGCAACACCTTCGACGGTGATGTCTTCGAGAGAGGGGTCTGATGAGGACGCCAGTCAGTACGTCTTCGCAGAGAACGGCTTCGCGGTTATCTTCTTACAGACATCCTCCTCCCTCGAAGCATCGCCTAAATCATGCTCTGCTTTCTTCTGGCGCTGTCTAGGAAATTCAATCAAGTGCCTCCAGCAGACCGGAAGAACCTGCACCTTGCAGTTTCCGGGGCCCGGACCGAGTTGAGAGTTCAGAGCTTTCAAGTCGGCCGAAGTGCTGTAAACAGACTTCATCACCTTGCGGAGGACATTGACATCTTGAACGAAGTTCACGCTCTCCATGCTATTCAATTCGCTCAGCCGATACGTTCTTTGAGGATGAAAGGGGATTCCAAAGGAACAATGCGTACCGCAATCCAAGCCGCTGGCCAATCCCATGCGTAACGAGAATCAGATGCTCAATCTGACGACCTTGCGCCTCTCCATCTTGTGCATTGTAGTCGTCTCGGATCTCTTCTTCGTCCCTTTTTCTGATGCTCTCCTCGGTTACATCGCTGCTTCGCCTTTCGGTCTCAATTAGGGATGAGAGCTGTCGCTGTAACTTTGCTTCCCGTTCCGCATGCTCTTTCTTGATGATTGAACTGGAATCGAGATCCTCTAATGAGTCTCCAGTAGAAGGCGGCGCTGACCGCCTCTTCAAAAGCTTTTGTTGACGCTCATCCAGGCCTGGAATCCCTTGTGTCTCAGATGATATATTGTTGCCCTCCTTTTCTTTCGTCTTCTTGGGCTCGGAAAACCCCCTGATTAATTTGACGCCGCTCATGTAGCCACCACCAGCAAACCTCTCATATACTGAGGCAGCGACCCACGACATCATGCCTTCCGTTGTCATCCATGCCGTATTTTCGTCTTCGTAAGTGGCTATATTGTTCATGTAAGCACCAAATAATCTGTACGTGGGCGGTTGCGGCTGATTCCGAGGTCCAGGATTTGAAAGTTGCGGTGCGTCCCCGAGATTAGAGTGTTCTTTCGAACTGTGTTCTTCGTTTTGTTTTTTCTGTAACGCTGAAGGCGTTTCCTTCGGCTCGGACTTTTTCCTAGGTCGCACTGAGAATGTTTGAGAAGGTGCAACACTGCAGACAATTTTGAAGCACTGAACAAACCTGTGAGCCAAGGCTTTGTCTTTAAATATCCCTACGAAACTCAGTTAGCAACGGTTCCAATGATGTAGCGCCTGATTGAACATGAATGTAGCTTACCTCTTCCAGTTGAGCTGCCAGATTCTCTTCGCAGGGTCTGAGACCCGATCCCTCCTGAAAGAACCATGTTCCTCGTCTGGCTAGATGAAGAATGAGGTGTGAGCAGTGTGGTCAAAATTTTGGCTGGGTCTTTCAACCGCGAACCTTCGTATATCGGGCCCAGCCAATACACAGGTGCTAATTCCCGCTCCTCAATATCAACGTCGAATAGGTAGTCCTCATTCACAGCGACCCGAGTATGGCCTCTCGCATCTCCGAGCGAACTAGAATTTCCCGATCGCGAACGTTTGGGCGGTCGATCATGCGTTTCTGTCAAGGCATCGTGCGCTCCTTCGGCGGCTTCCAGTAGTCTCTGATATTGTGCTTCCACCCTTCTAGAGTCCGATTCGGAGAATGCGGAGAATTTTTTCGGTCTTGGTAAAGGCTTCGCTTCTTGCTCTTCATTTTGGCGTCCTTTGAGTAATCTCGGCTTTCGTTTCGGTGCCTAGAAATTCATTAGCTACGCTCACGGCGCTCATGCTTGCTCCGATCCAAAGCTGCCACATACATCAACAGCATGGAACCATTGCACGTTCAGCGGAGGGCAATTCTGTGGATATGTCCGAAAACTTTGGCCGTATAGAGGCGTGATGCTATGGTCGCCTGGAGCTGCATTTTTGTTTGACGCTTCGGGACGTTCAGATGACGTCTCTGCAGTTTCTTTTTTCTTGTCTGATACCGGTGTTGCCGAGCGGCTGGTCGACCATGGGTTAATGGAATCGACGGCGGAGCTCAAGTATGACTTCTCGGGCTTCTTCTCGCCAGCTGCTTGGGGCATTTTGACCCAATTAGTTTCAAGTGACTGCCTTGCAGCAGCCTTCAAAGCCCTCCTTGCGGAAATATACTGGTTTGGATCTGGTCGGCCCCGGCACTTCACACGCAAGAAGTACCTAGCCCCAGCGTGCGTCGCCAACGTGGCGAGTTCTTACCGCTACCGCCCCTATTGAGGGGAGGAAGGCGGAGGAGGGTGATTTTATTCTATCGTCGTTCAGAAACCAGGGCGCAGATTGAATGAGCTCAGTCAAGTATACGAGTGATGCACATTGTCACGGATTATCCTTGACCAGTGCATAGGTATGCAGAAAAACGTGGAAGGGGCGACGTCACCGGCTGTTTGGGAGTCGCCATGACCAGGGGCAGGAGACGATCGTAGTGGGGTACCATACCTGTCGTTATGCAACTCCAGTGGGCCCCTGTGCTTCTTTGTTCTTGCATGTGGAAAAAAAAAAGGACCTCAATATTTTTATTCTTTTTTAAATTTTTATGACCATAATATAATACATAAAGGTATTAAATAAAGGACAAGATTAATAAGTTTTTTAATATATTATCCGCTATACCTAGTAAGTATACATCAAAAATAAATAATAAATAATAATAAGTAATTATAGGTATTATATAAAAAAAAAAAAAAAAGAAAGAAACAGAGTTTATGTATATGAAAAAAACAAAGTTTCGGATCATGACATAGAAGGACCTCGATATATATGGCACACCGTACAAAGTGCGAAGGCGAGAGATCACCTGAAGTCCAGTGACCTTTCTTTCACCCTACAGGTTTCCAATCACGCATCCTGGAGAGCAGTGTGAATGGCATCTTCTACTGCTGCCGGAGATGTCTGCGATGCCTTTCCTCCCACCACAGCAACTACGCTGCGATTTAACACTTCAATGGTGCAAGCCACCAGTCTTATTCAATGCAACAGAATTTCGTCAGAAGACTATATTTTCGTCGAATTTCTCCTTTCTATCACTTCCCAAACATCAAGTAATGCTTGCTTAGATTCCAGTAACACTCGAACCGGCGAGGATGCGGACGTGCCAATCTGCTAAGGATCTGCCGCCTTCAGACTGAAATGCTGTGTCCATGCTTTTCCATCTTCATGAACCACGAACAAAAACATATTGAATAGTCACCAGATCCTCACGGGGTCAAAGCACCAGCATCGAGCAAGGCCGGCATCAATCCATGGTTCTGCTGAGCAACGTTCTCAGCAGTGCGGCCTTGCAAATCTCGCAATCCGCGGACATCATCATCTGCCTGTACAGTCATACGTCCAAGGCCGACTGCTTCCGCCGTCTGACGCATCAAATCTGGAAATGATTCTGTGGGTACGGTGGAAGACAACCACAACAGAGTCCAGGCAATGTCTTCTTGCTGGTTCTCAACGGCCAGATGGAGGCTGCTCTTCATTCCAGCCAGAGGATCTTGGTATCGTATGATGCTGCCGACGTCCCCGTCTCCGTTATTAACATCACGCAAGAGGTCGATGATTCCGGCAACATCACCCTCAGAACACATGACATGGAATGCTCTGGCTGGACGCGCCTCGGGGTGATTTTGTATATAGGCCTCCTCATAGAGAGACTCCATAATATCAAGATCCCTTTGCATACCGCCTTCATTGCTGTATTGGGCAATGATAGAAGCGCCACCAGGTATCTCATTAAACCCGTGATGAGAAGCTGCTGCAGCCTCATGTTCAGGCAGATAGCTTTCACAGCTGGGGCATTGTAGAGACACTGTGACCGAAGAGGCTTCGTCCATGAGACATTCCCTATTGGTCCCAGTCAGTGTGAAGGGCTGTAAGAAATAAATGGAATAGGCCAGGTTTACCATACCAGTGAAAGTGGCATCCGCAACGTATCTCCAAGTCATCCGGAACGGTCTTGGCAACCTCAGTGCTTTCGTCATCAGCATCGTCGTCTAGACGAATAACTAGGGGCTCATCGCAAGCCTTGCAGAGCGACATGGCTGTGACGACCCGGGCTCAAAACAGGTGCGGCGGCGTCTGCCTATCAGGCGTCGATACAGAAGCCAATATGCATAACTCTCCCGTTGGGTTACAGCTGGACTTATCCCTTTCCTGGACGGATGAGCCACAAAATTCTGACAAGCTGCCTGCCCGAGACGGAGTACGAGTATGTACAATAGAATAGTATGAGTACGTACGAGTACACTCAGCGTCGACTTGGCGTTGGGCGTCTGAGTCAGGCAGTTTGTGGGGCCTGCAGAGATTTTTCCATCAACTTGCAGCGGAGGGATTGTCTCGGCGACAGACGCCAAGTAGCGCCCGCTGTCCGTCCAGCCGCCAGGGTCAGCGGCCACCGCCGTGACATCATGCCTGGGCACTGATCAGCCATAATATTCAATCCATCGACGATTTGGACTGAGTCGCGCGACGCTCCATGGATGAGCGGGGAGAAGCTCGTCATGGGCGAGAGCCGTACGAATCAAGCGCATGATGCCTGACGCACATAAATCCATGGACTTTCGGGGCAGGCCTGCCTGCGCCTGGCGGAATTGCGCGGCAGGATGCTAAATTCAGAGTTGGTTGCCTGCCGCTAGTTCGACGTTAGACGTTCGTTGGTGGGTTGGGTCTGTTGGTGTTGGGTGGGCAAATGGGCTAGTGGGGTGGCTGGTGGGGTGCCGCACGCTGGCATGGAAGGAGTGGACAGCTTTCTGTTGCGACCGCTGACTTGCGGCTTCGTCATCGTCCCCTCCGCCAGCAAACTGTGCCTCGTCCTTGTTCTTGTCTTTGCCCTCTGTGCAGGACATCGCAGTGTTTCCCATCCACCACAAGCTCACCACAAACTTCAATATAAGTCACTCTCTCTCTTTCTCGATTCTCTTCTGCCTTGACATTCATCAGCGATTCGTGGTTTGACTGTCGCAACCCCTCAACCTCACTATTATGAACGTCCTTAAGTTGCAGAGGTGCGAGGTTTAATTGTGGCTGAACGCCGTGAAGACTTTCGAGGGCTGAACCGACTGACATGTTTTGAACCGCCACAGGAAGTTTCCTCAGTTCCCTCAAAACGAGATCTTCTCCCTCTCCGATGCATTCCAACGGCTCGACGTAGAAGACAAAGGCTACCTGGACGAGGCCACTGCTATCAAGGCCACGCAACAGAGTGAGAACCAGCCTTACGATGTCGTGCGCCAAGCTTTGAAGGAGGTGGAACTGGACTCCTCACGGCGTGTTGAACTTGACGATTACGTGGGCGTACGTTTACGATTTTCCCCCAGTCCAAACCTTCCATGCTTCAAGCCGATGCTTCCCTTCTTCGTCTCCCTCATCCCATCGCAGCTGACGAAATTTTTTGCGCGCGTAGCTCATTGCCAAGCTACGGGACTCCTCATCGACTCAGAAAAGGCTGTCTGCGGGCCGGGCCCCCTTGAGTCCTGTCGGTGTCGTAGCTCAACGAACCGGCGGACATGCACCCCAAGGCAGCACCAGTGGGAAAATCCAAGTCCAGGGTTCCACCGCCAATAGCACTCACACCATCAACGAGGATGAAAGAACAGAATTCACTCGCCACATCAACGCTGTCCTAGCCGGCGATGTCGACATTGGCAGCCGTCTGCCGTTTCCTACCGACACTTTCGAAATGTTTGACGACTGCAAAGACGGCCTAGTCCTAGCCAAGCTCATCAATGATAGCGTGCCCGACACAATTGATGAGCGAGTCTTGAATGTTGCTGGGAAAAAAACCAAGAAGCTCAACGCATTTCAAATGACGGAGAACAACAACATCGTCATTGAATCTGCCAAGGGTATTGGCTGCTCTGTCGTCAACATTGGCGCCGGCGATATCATCGAAGTTCGTGAGCATCTCATTCTCGGGCTCATCTGGCAAGTCATCCGTCGTGGTCTGCTGGGCAAGATCGATATCAAACTGCATCCCGAGCTTTATCGTCTCTTGGAGGAAGACGAAACTCTGGAACAGTTTTTGCGCCTGCCGCCGGAGCAGATCCTCCTCCGCTGGTTCAACTACCACCTAAAGGCCGCCAATTGGCCTCGAAGGTTTGCAACTCCCTTATACCCTACAACCAAAGACAAAAGAAGAGTAGAAAACATATGTACCAACAGATTTGATGCTCGTGCTGATTTTGGTCACTTCAAAGGGTCTCGAATTTCTCGAATGACGTCAAAGATGGCGAAAACTATGCCGTCCTCATGGCCCAAATCGGGCCCGAATACGGTTGCACCCGTAAACCTCTGCAGACCCGCGATTTGCTTCAGCGAGCCGAAGAGGTCCTTCAGGAAGCCGAGAAGCTTAGCTGTCGCAAGTTTTTGACACCGAAGTCCCTGGTTGCCGGTAATCCCAAGCTCAACCTCGCCTTCGTTGCCAATCTCTTCAACAATCACCCGGCCCTTGATCCCATCACAGAAGAGGAAAAGCTGCAGGTTGACGACTTCGATGCCGAAGGCGAACGCGAGGCCAGGGTTTTTACCCTCTGGCTCAACAGTTTGGATGTGCAACCCGCTGTCGTCTCCTTCTTCGACGACTTGCGAGACGGCACGGTCCTCCTCCAGGCCTACGACAAGGTGATCAGGGGCTCCGTCAACTGGCGCCATGTAAACAAGGTCCCTGCGCATGGGGGTGAGATGCTCAAATTCAAGGCGGTTGAAAACACAAACTACGCCATTGAGCTCGGCAAGCAGAATGGATTCTCGCTCGTCGGTATTCAGGGTGCTGATATTACAGATGGCCAAAGGACGTTGACCCTTGGCCTTGTGTGGCAACTCATGCGGAAGGACATTACTGTAACGCTGTCATCATTGGCCCAGAAATTGGGAAAGCGAGAAATTACAGATGCCGAAATGGTACGCTGGGCAAACGACATGTCCCGCAAGGGCGGTCGCACCTCGTCCATTCGCTCCTTCAAGGATCCTGCCATCGCATCGGGGATTTTCTTTCTGGATGTCTTGAACGGTATGAAGAGTAGCTACGTCGATTACGATCTTGTGACTCCAGGCCGGACGGACGAAGACGCATACATGAATGCCAAGCTGAGCATCAGCATTGCGCGAAAGCTCGGTGCCACGATTTGGCTTGTGCCGGAAGATATCTGTCAAGTCCGCAGCCGTCTAGTCACCACCTTCATTGGTAAGTTGCTTTCTCGCCAAGTCTGCCTTGGGATTCGAGCTTTGTTCCACTAATGGACGTTTTCGCAGGTTCATTGATGGCAACCCACGAGAAAATGTGAGGTGGCGATTGATATCCCGAAGAAAAGGGTTGCTGGGTTTAAGCATCTGCCGCGGCGAATGATATTGGCGAACGATTAAGTGAATGTTTTATGTTTGAGCGTTGGAAGAAAAGCGCCGTTTGATTCGATTCGATTCCTAACTTTGGTGATATATTCTTCAACTTTCCTATCAATCTCATTGTGTCCGAATCAGTCTGATCCTGTGCCGTTGTCGTGCTGCCAATCGCAAATCCCAAAAACGCCAAGCCAAAGCATCGAATGAAGGTTCAGAATAAATAGGTGTACAGGATAGAGGGGAGAACAGAAAAGCGCTCAATATAGGAGGACTCAAAGGACGAGATACAAGCTACACAAGAGACTTGGACCGGTAAACATCCCTAGCCAGAAAATCAAATTGCCTAGCGTCTTGCGTCCCTTGAGCCATTTCGTGCGACTGAGCCGAACCAGCTGCGATCCATAATTAGTCAGTTTCGACTCTTGTCCACTCGTGTGACTCAAGCACATTATCAACATACCGGGAGTTGGCACATTTGCGCGCAGAGCAAATAGCCACGTAACTTCTTAAAGAGACACCACATGATCAGTTCATGGAGACAGGCGGACAAGAAGAAGGTGATGAGGGTGGCCGTGTGCTTGTCCACTTTCAGAGAAGATATGGACGAGTGGTAGACGTGACGGAGGAGAAAGATGTGGACGGGGCGGTTCCAATCGCGGGCGAACTGGTCCCAGGATACTAAGAAGATGGCGTCTGGTCAGCACAGGATGACTTTCCCGAGAGGTTGTGATAGCAAGATTACTGATTTTGGGGAGCACGAGGTGGCAGGCGCAACGTACCGCTGTTCCACCAAGCGTCGTAGAAGCTTCGGTCGGCGAAATGAGTGAGTTCGGCGACGACATTGAGAATCGTCTCCCAGATGAGATACCAGACGAGCTTTTCGCCATTCAATCAAGTATCAGTCATGAGAAGATTCTCGAGCCACCCAGAAAAGAAAAGTCAAGGTGCTTTGGAGACTTGGACGTACCAGGTATTCCATCATGAATGGAAACACGAGATCCAAGAGGAGGAGCGGGAATTCGCTGAATCGATCACCGAGGGAGAGCCCGTCTTCTTTGAGTTGCATCGTCTTGACGACGACCGGGTCTGCCGTTTGGTCAACAGGTATTCTTCCTTGTTTTCTTTTTTTCCCTTGTGTAGAGAAGGCCATGTCTACGTACATATGGAGTACTGCGCGACCTGGTTCATGACGAGCAAAACGCCCACCATGGCGATGAGTTTCTCGGCGACATATCGCCAGCTGATGGTCTCTGACCGCGGATACTCCAGCTCATACACCAGGGTCGGCAAGGGGATCCACGCATAGTGTGCCCAGAAGGAGAGATTGCTCGGGTACGCCTTTGCGGGATCCGTCGCTGTGCCGCGCAACTCATCCGACAGCGCGTCGACCTCCCACTTGATGATTCTCTCAAAGGTGCGAATCTGCTTATCGTCGAGGGACTCCCCGGGGGCAATGGCCTTGGCAATCTTGTCAATGTCAGTCTCTGCGCCGGTGGAGACTTGGGACAGAGATTGTCGACGCTGCAGAGCGGACGGAGGCACGCCAAGATGCGACGTCGAGAGGCTGGACACGGGCGGGCTGGAGGACGACGGGCATTGCGAAGGCTGTACTCGGTCGAGCTGCTTGAGCTTGGCCAGGAGATGTATCCGCTGAAGATGGACGGTCGACAGGTAACCGTTGTAAAAGGCGTACGAGTGCTGCTTCATGAGCATGACTATGCCGTGGAGGACGAAGAAGACGGTGTGAGACCATGGCCAGTCCCGGACCTGGGTCCAGGAGACAACCCCGGCGAGGAAGACAAGCTGCCAGAGCTGAGAAGCAGAATCGTTTGGTCAGCACAAGATTCAGAAGGTGGAAGGTGATTGGAGTTTGGCACCCCGGAAAGGACGGCAACGCACACTTTGTATAATCCATCCGCTTCGATCCCAGTCCAGGACCCGACGGAAAACCAGTCGCTGGATCAGCCAGCTCACAGCCGTCAAGCCGCACATGAAACCGTCCGAGAGCAGCATCACGAGCACTTTGTTACGTCAGTTTCTTTTCCTCATTCTCATTTTCAATTTTTTTTTTCAATTTTTTTTTCCATTCCTCCTTTGGCAAAAGCTGCGACTACGTCTTTCTTACCGTCTCGATGAAACATGGTCTTCATGATCTCATTCGACCCCATTGGCGTCCCGTAGGCGATCCAATTCTTGACGCAGATTTTCAACATGAACATGGCCACGGCCAACCAAAAGAGCGTATAGAAGCCATGAAACGGACTGTTCGCTGCCGCGACATTATGCGGATCAAATGCGGAGAACTGATGAGTGAAGAGGTGGTCCCGGAATTTGCGCCTCCTCTTGTCAGCGTTCTCGGGATGTTCAGCGGATTCCAAAGCCCGTTTGAGCAGCTCCTGAAGGGCCTTGTCATCCTGGGGACGTATTGGAACGTCTGCAGCCAGCGGGATGGGCTCATCCTGGTCTTTCAACGCCCTTCTCGTACTCACTCGCCGATGAGGCTGATGGTGATGAGTATCGTCTTGCGTGTACGTCGGCCGAATGTTCTCGTCGTAATCCTCCTCGCTGGGGCTTTCGGAGCCATGGCTGCGGCTTTGCAAGGAGATGCCGGCCTGACGAAGTGCTTCGCCCAGCGACTTTGGCTTGCTGCCGAGAGGACTCTGGTGTACTTCGTTGGTGGTTGTTGAAGTCTCAATCATTACGTCAATGGTTCTTTTACAAAGTTACGAAAACAAAAATGATGGAGAGAGTTAAGCCGCGAACAGAGATGTGCTATCAGGACAAAGATATCATTAAATGGGGCGCTTCACTTGGACAGGGAAAAAAACAACGCGAAGGCCGAGCTGCATCGTGCTTGGCAAGCAATCGTTTGTCATGCAAAAATTCATCGAATCAAAGCGTTGGCCTAGTACGAGGCGCCGGTTCGACATAAGGCTGAGAGGGTCACTTGCAATGACGTGAGGGCGTGTCTTGGTGCTGGAAGGGGGGGGGCCGGCGCGGAGAGCAAGGCTCGGATGCCACGGGAGCACAGGCTCAAGATTGGGATCACAAGCTCGAGAATTACCAAAGACGCATGGAATGGATGGTTCTGTCGATCAAGTCGGCAGTTCGGTGCAAATAGCAGCACACCGAGCACAAAAATTGGTCATCCGCGGGGTACGTCGCTGATGACCGCCACAGACAATGAGATTTAGCCTCGCATATCCGCGGACTCGGACTTGACAATGCACCCGCAACCTTATCCGAACGTGCCGCAAGGAACAATAATTTATTTGGGGGGCCAGGGGAGGAGGGGAGTTCCCGCATGATCCCGAGCCTGGCATCGGGTTACAAAAACTGAGGCAATAGACTACTCCGTAGCGTAAAGTCCCGGTCGCGTCAGCAGTGAGCACACAGACAAGACTCGGGAGTGGGCGATGCCGCAGATCGTTGAATGCGGGACTTTTCCGCATTGATTTTCTCTGGGGGGGGGTTTTTTTTTTTGCACAGATAATTTAAATTGGTCCTTCTTTTTTGAATAGTGAAACACTATTCATGTCTTTTGCCTTTTTAAATGACTTTTAAAAAAAAGAAACAAAGAAACAAAGAAATCATCCTCTCTGTAGAAAGATTTGCTATGCCACGCCTTTTGCATGAAACAGTGGGGCCGTCCAACTCCTTCCACGTGTTTCGGCAGCCAGTCCTGTAGACAGCCGTGGTTCCGCTTCCGCAGTAGTGAAGCTAACCAACTTATGTCAGCAAGAAATTTTTGAACGCAATTGCAGAGCTTTTTGTCGTACCAGAGATTGCTTCATCACCTCCACCTTTTGACGACCTCAATAACTTAGCTAGCTGCGCCACTATCGTCGCCTGGCTCGTTCATCGTCGCCCCATCTCAGTTCCGCTGCTTCGGCTCTGTCGCTTGACTGCCCTTCTTGCTTGCAGCGCCCATTGCAGCGATTGCAGACACCCCATCACACGCAATTCTAGCCTTTGTTCGAACATCAGTCCCGTCTTCACCATGTCTCGTGGCGGCACCACTCTCTATGTTACCGGCTTCAGCCACGGCACCCGCGCTCGCGATCTCGCCTACGAGTTCGAACGGTACGTCAACCACGCTCACGCTTTCCGCCTTCGTTGCCGCTCTCGGCACCTCGCGCTCTCGCCCACACCGCCCTCCCCGTCACGTTCCGCCGACGAGAGTTCATCACGGCAACTTGGGCCCCCTTAGACCAGGCTTCGTGTCTCCAGATTCACCCCCTCCCCCCCGTCGTCCTCGTCGTCCTGCCGTCGTCCTGCCGTCCGCCTGCCATCGTCCTGCCATCGTCCTCGCCGTCTTCCGTCCTCCGTCCTCACGCCCAAAATCTCTTCCCATCCCGCCCCAATCCTCCCTTTTCCCACGCCGGTCGACGGTTCGCTAGTTTGCTCCGGGGAGCCCTCCTCGTTCGGGTCGAAGTCCTCGTTTTCTTCTTACGTCTCGTTCCCGCAAGCGAACTCGTCATGACGTCGGGTCGCGAGAGCCGAATCGAACAAGATTCGTTGATACCAAAATACCGCCTATTTCGTACGTGAAACTGCTTGCTTGATTGCTGACGCCACCATGCTGCAGCTACGGACGACTGGTTCGCTGTGACATTCCAGCGCCACGTTCCTCGTCCAGTCGACTGTGAGTCTCGAACTCGAGCCTGTGCGGAAATGTTGACGTTGCTGACCTCTTCCGCCATAGCTTCGCTTTCGTCGAGTATGAGGACAAGAGAGACGCTGATGATGCATACTATGAAATGCACAACAAGCGCCTTGGTCGTGATGACATTCTGAAAATCGAGGTATCTTGTCCCTGTGCGGGCTGTGTACAGTCAAAGCATTTTCGCTGACCATCTGCTCTGCACTCCAGTGGGCTAGAACTCCTCCATCTGCATCTTGGCGATTTGAGTCTGGACGTGACCGCGATCGCCGTGGCGGCGGCAGCGAGGGCGGACGTGACGGTGGTCGCGATGGTGGTCGCGATGGTGGTCGCGACGGTGGTCGCGATGGAGGGCGTAGGTCTCCTCGTCGCGCCCGCTCACCATCTCCACGACGAAGCACACGCGACTACTCGCCGAGGAAGGACGATCGCCGTGACCGTGATCGTGACTATGACCGCGACAGTCGTCGCGACCGCGACCGCTCCCGCAGCCCTGACACACGGTTCGTGTAGCAACTCTCCAATAGCCGAGAAGACGAGAGCCACAACTAATCCAGTATCAGGGACCGCGACCGTGACCGCGACCGCGACCGTGACCTCAAAGATGACCGCGACGATCGTGACGGCCGAGAGAATGGCACGCATGGTGATGATCGCAAGGGTAAGCCTCAAGCTAGCTCTCAAGCTCTTGCTGGTTCTAGACCAATTGTTCAACGAAATAACAAGCTGCAGGCGACGACAGCCCCCCACCCGCTCGAGATGATGATCTCGATGTCGCTGAATGATTGGTTTGAGAGAGAGAATCAAAATTTGCCCAACAACACGACTGTCGAAACTCCGAGGACGGGTAGAGTCATGATATGCTCGTGTGCTCCTAGTTTCGGTGCTGCTACAACCCGTCATTCTTTATCCCTTATTTTCTTACTTATGTTCCTATACTGTTCTAGTTTCCAACAGCTCGGTCGAGTCGGTCGGGACAGAATACGGAAATGCGACGACGTAGAAGCTTCTTTATGCACTCGACATGCAAGTGATACTGCCTTGATAACATTCGCAGTCGCTTGATCTTGACCATGTTTCGGCGCAAGTTTCGGTGCATGTAGACGCAACCAAAATGGTAGAACATGGGTCTGTACTGATAGTTTTCATCGTCCTTTAAATCGAAAAATGAATGAAGTTGTTTCTGGATTCATCTCCGCGAGATATGAAAACGCAGGCCATTTCATAACGCCGCCGATTGAACTTGACGGAAAGTGTTCATGGCTGGCGTTGAGTTGGCTGCGTTGAGTGACAGCGCATGGTACAGTCTTGCAAATATGAACAATGTCTTTCCGCTCGATCAGAGATGACGCTCCTGGCAACTACAAAGGCTGGATTAGTGTCTCATCGTTGCAGGCACTAGAATTCCTACGGCGGACACTTCAGCTGAGCTTTGGCAAATAGCGCCCTGTCAGTGGCCCTTGACCAGTGACCTTTCAGTCCACCCCTCCTTGCCCTTTGACTGGCCAATGGCTCCCCTCTGAGGGCTAAAACTTAGTGGCCTCTGGCACGAGTCGCATCAATCCATTTGTGATACAGTGTCAGGTCATTTGACGCAATCTCCTTCCCTTTCAAAAAAAAAATCGTATCAATTCTGGCTCGGCCGTCTTCAACCACCAACCACCTACTTCTCCGTCTCTTGCGCCTCTGCTCTCGCCGTTCATTCTGCGCGGAGAAAAGACGGTCCTGATTCTTCCTACCGTTTAGCACGCTGAAATCGCTTCGGCCGTCACCTGCTCGTGGGCATATGGTATCAATCCAATCCGACGTTGACGATACCCACCATTCGGCCCCATCGTCGACTTCCATCTCTGGCTCTCCCCACTCCTCACCACCAGACGCAGACGAGCGCATACGGAACGAAGTTTCATGCCCCCCAGCATGTTCTCGACGTCACACCCGCAGCGAGTTGCACTTGTTTGATTTTGCCGGCCGTTTGCTTCACCTTCGAAAGCGATAACGCTATTGCATCGCCGTCTTGCTCATCGAAAATCGAGATTCACCAAAAAAAAACCCGACTTGAAATCGGCAGCCTCCGCTCAGTAGACTGTTCCGAAGACTCAACCCGTCGTTTTAATGTCAGATTAAAGGGTGAAGCTCGAGTTGGGGAAGGGTCTGATACCCAATTGGGGTTACAATATCACAGGCCGGTGTTTGCACTTGAGGCTGTTTTTTTTTTATACATATTTCCTGTGCCTCCGCGCATCAGCCGCAGGAAACATCACCTTCAACCCCTCCTTATTCCAAAGCAACATGACAGAAGTCAAGGAGGCCCGATTGCAATCAACATCGGCGGCTTCACCAAACGTCAAAATGCCGTCTTCCGAGCCTCGACATGCGCAATCGCCACAGGATGTGGAACCTGCGCGATTTGTTGAACTTCGTGAATGGATCTCACAGCCCGTCGTAGCGGCATTTTGCGGCGGTGGTGTTGCCGGCGCGGTCTCCAGAACTGTCGTATCACCCCTCGAGCGATTGAAGATCCTAATGCAAGTGCAAAGCGCCGGGCGAGATGCATACAGATTGTCGGTTGGCCAGGCGTTAGGAAAGATGTGGAAAGAGGAAGGCTGGAGGGGTTTCATGCGTGGGAACGGAACGAACTGCATCCGTATTGTGCCATATTCCGCGGTGCAATTCAGCAGCTACAACTTCTATAAACGGGTAAGCGACGACCACCGGCCGACAGCATGGTGATCGCATGACTGCATACGTTTTGCCGGCGAAGGCTGGCGGACGATCTTGGACTGAGCTGAGCTGACGTGTGGTGTTGTAGAATATCTTCGAGTCGTATCCCGGACAAGACCTGGCGCCACTGACGCGACTCGTGTGCGGTGGAACTGCCGGCATCACTTCCGTGTTCTTCACATACCCTCTCGATATCGTTCGGACGAGACTTTCTATCCAAACGGCCAGCTTTGCCGAGCTGGGACACAAGCCTACAAAAATGCCCGGCATGTGGGCGACAATGACTCAAATGTACAAAACAGAGGGCGGCATGGCCGCCTTGTATCGTGGCATCGTTCCAACTGTCGCCGGTGTCGCGCCATACGTACGTTGCGTCCTGATTCGCCCCAATCCGATGTTTCTCGAGGGCCAACAAAGACTGACACTTCCATGTGCAGGTCGGTCTCAATTTCATGGTGTATGAATCTGTCCGGAAATACCTCACCTATGAAGGAGAGCAGAATCCAGGTGCTGCGAGAAAACTGCTTGCTGGCGCCGTATCAGGTGCTGTTGCGCAGACATTCACTTATCCCTTGTAAGTTTGAGGGTCTTCGCTGTTGTCGGTGGGGGCAAAGAAGCTGATTCGTCTCAAGTGACGTTCTTCGGCGACGTTTCCAAATCAATACCATGTCTGGTATGGGATACCAGTACAAGGGCATCATTGATGCGGTGCGAGTGATTGTTGGACAAGAGGGCATTCGCGGTATGTACAAGGGTATAGTCCCCAATCTTCTCAAGGTTGCTCCCAGCATGGCTTCCAGCTGGTTGAGTTTCGAGATGACACGCGACATGTTGGTCGGCTTGAAGCCAGAAGTGAATACAGAGGCCCTGTGAAGGGATGTACAAAGCGCCCAGGGGTAGTGAAGCGTGGGAGATGCATCCAGATGGTGTCGGGTCATGACTGGTTATCAATTTATCTTTTCTTTTTCGTTCTCCCCCCCCC
>JMQE01001347.1:0-23832 GCA_000731825.1 Hypocrella siamensis | reverse complement strand
TTTATTTTTATTTTTTTAAATTATATATATATATATATATATATATATAAAAGATTTTACTTAATCCTAATTTCTTAAGTTACTTATAAAAATAGAATTAAAAACTTTTCACTTGGAGTGTTTACGGCCGTGTGATGGGTGTACTCGTTGGCATCGCAATCATGGCCACTAGTATCAGACTCTTTGTCAGATTTGAGAAGCTGACGATCGCGGATCGTTAGCCTCAAAACCATGCGGCAACCTAACAAAGTGGTGCTAATGACAATTGAGACAGACTCCGCCTTGCTTGCACTTTGCACGTCGGTGGCTACTCTCGGAATCGAGGTCAGGGGTTGGCTCTCGCAATCGTTAGACCTTTGCGTAGACTCAAGTATGAGGAGCTGACTAAATTGCTTTTTGTGTTCTAGGTTTGAGAACCGATCGTCATATTTGGGACATCCCAGCATATCACTTTGATGCAACCGATGCAAAGGTGAGCAGTGTTGGGTTCCCGTGTATGCGATCCAGTCAATGACTCTTTAGGTGGTCTTCTCTCCGGACTGCATTACGCAGCTCGGTCTGCTCTTTGCCAGGGCATCCATTTCCCTCCTATTCTTACGACTGCATAACGTCAAGAAGCCAATGCACACCACCGTCTCGTGTGTCCGTCAAGGCGTATGCCTGTCCGACGAGGAAATGCGAAGGCGAGGGCGATCCAAGGCATGACAACAAGATTGCAGGATCAGCGCGCGTTGGGGGAAGTCCGGCTTGCAGTGACCATCAAGTCGACGTCAGAAGCAAAGATAGCTTGCTGCGACTGTGGAGGCGTCCAGACGGTTAAGACGGCAATCCAATTATTCTTTGACAATGAACACGTGGCATGTGTCTAGCTCTTGGACGAATCGCGTGAGTTTTATCTGTCTTTCGCATAAGCATGACTCATGATGATCTGATTTGAAAAAAAAAAAAAAAAGGGCGGCGACTTTGTATGAGAAAGGAGTCAGTGGCTGTAGCGGCCCCCACTCCATCGTAGTTCTCTGGCCGTAGTTAATCATGACTACGTATACTTGAAACGAATTTCTCCTCGTGCCTGAGTAAAACCACCTTTCCACGTTGCCCAAGCTGTGAAGGCCACCCACTCGAAAATTTCTACTAAGTGGACGGCAGAGCTGACCCAGAACTCGGGCCGACTCTTTGGGGGGCCACCCTTCCCACCTACAGCGAGTCCCATGTGATTCCGACTTATGTTCGCCAGTTTAACCCACCTATACCCAAACTCAGAATCGGACTCACGTAGGAGATACTGTAGTCCATGAGTCAGACAGTGATTCGTGCGTCGGAATAAGCGGAGATAACAAAAAAAAACCCAAGTAAAAGGACGTGATCCAATGTCTTTAGATGTTCAAGTAAAGACGTCGCCTCGACTCGTTCCCACGCCTTCTCGAATGCGCAGAATATGCAATGAGTGAGTACGTGAAGATTATGCACTCTGTCGCCGGCTTATTCACACACTCGTCTCATTTATGTAAAGACTGATTCGGGCATTTCTCCGAAATATAACGCGATCCAGCTGGTTTTGACTCTAATGTCTTGGAATCAACGGAGCTTGCATCCTGTCTCTTTCTAGTCATGATTTGGCGAAATGAGATATATTCATACTCCTCTGAGATGATCAAGAACCGTGCTCAGACTTGCGCGGCCCTGGATCTGTGATTCATCACGCCAGCCATGTTTTCCAATACCCAAGAACCCAAGCATAGTGATATGATGCCTACACTGCAAATCGACTAATGATAGCCCCGACCGGCCTGAGCTCGGAAGAGGAAAAAAAATTCCCAGTAAAAGGCGACTCGTACTCACGTTGGAAACCTGAACCTTGTTCCTAATACCACTAGCAAGCGAAAGACAAGTCAAGTCATATTCTTAGTGCTGTTTTGCCTTCACGCCCGTCCAAGGTCCGGCTGCGAATCATTCATCGCATCAACATCATCGCATGCGTGGATCTTACGGACAGAATATTGCTAGTGGAAAACGAGTCAAGCCGCGATCTCATCAAGTCCGGCTGGCTGGTAGAGGACGAGTCAAGCCGCGATCTCATCAAGTCCGGCTGGCTGGTAGGGGACGAGTCAAGCCGATATCTCATCAAAGCACTCTGGCTGGAAGAGGACGAGTCAAGCCGCGGTCTCATCGTGTTAGAATGCTCAGGAGTCGTCGCAACATTACTCTTGTCGCTTCGATGCATAAGCCATGTCTGAGTCAAATTCTGTAGCAACAGATGACGGGCAGCAATTCATAAATCTCGCACCTCATCCTTCCCTTTCGCCTCCATCCCCCCTTGACAAGACAAATTAGAGGAAAGGCTGTCGTCTCTCAAGCACCCAAGATGGTCCGCCTCTTTCTCCTCTTATCAGCGACTCTCGCACTCGCCGCGCCTCCTTCTTCTCCCGACCGGCCCGCAAATAAGGCGACTTCGGAGAAAGGTGTTTTCCAGATACCACTTGTCCCGATACCTGTCAAGCGCAGCGAAAATGCAGGCGACCGCATTAGTCGGCGCGCAGTGTCTGGCCATATAGACGAGCACCATTATTCCATCACCCAAGGTACAGAAGCCGAACACGGCGAAATGGCGCTAGGCATGCCCTTGAGCATTGGCACACCTCCTCAAAGCGTGCTCGTTGAGCCCGACACCGGATCTGCCTCCTTCTGGGTCTGGCCCAGTAAGAACCAAGTTGCCAAGAACCAGCAGAGCGGTAATCAAAACCTCGACAATGATGACGGCAAGGTCTTTGATCAGGACAGAAGCTCGTCTTTTAAGGATACAGGGAAGGAATATAATGAGAAATATGGGGGGACTCAATTTATTTCTCTGAACATTTCGTCAGATCAGGTAGCGATAGGAAGTAAGTCCACGTCAACCAGGTACGCTATGCTTTAGCTAACCTTTCTTCTTTTCCCAATTAGACAAGCCAATAGGTCAACTCAAGATGGGCGTCTACAGAACAAACACCCGGATGTTCATGTACCACAAAGTCGGGACCCTTGGCCTCGCTGTCGTCAAAGAAGGCGAGTGGGCGGACTCGCATCTCCTGAATCAGCTTGTGTCCCAAAAAATCACTTCGTCGCGCGCATTTGGCATATCGACTCGTCCGAACAAAGAGAATGATACAGCTAAGCCAGGGTACGGATCAATAACCTTTGGGGGCTACGATGCTGCGAGATTCACTGGTCCGCTCCTTAAGTTCCCTGTTGTGCCAGTAGAGGACAAACGTGACAATATTCTACGATACCGCATCGAAATGGCGAGTCTGGGCGTCAAGACGGACAAGGAGGGGTCTGCGAACCCCAAGATTCTGCTCGATCGGGGTCTTCAAGGCGGGCCGCCCAAAATTTTTATTGACACAGGAACACAGGCTGTGATGATCCCCCAAGAAGTCTTTGACAGCTTGTTTGACGACGGGGTATTAGGGAAAAGACTAGACAGTGGCGATAAGTTCCCATCTGTGAGCTGTGAAAAGTCAAGGTCAGCGAGTCTAGAAATCAGACTTAATGAGGCGATGACGATTTCGATTCCTATGAAACATTTAGAGAAACGTTCAAAGGGCGATACTTGCGTGTTGGCTTTACACCGCAACACAATTGCACTGGCAGGTAAGTTAATTGCTTTACTCTAATCTAGTCTTTTATCTTTGCTTTATCTCTTTTAAAAGACTTTTTAAAAAAAAAAAAAGACGA
Organism: Hypocrella siamensis; assembly: GCA_000731825.1. Lineage (NCBI taxonomy): Eukaryota > Fungi > Ascomycota > Sordariomycetes > Hypocreales > Clavicipitaceae > Hypocrella > Hypocrella siamensis. Next base: position 20,121 of record JMQE01001347.1, on the reverse strand, counting down.
TAAAGAAGAAGAAAAGCTGACGTTGCTAACTTCTTGAAGACATTCTTATAGGTCCGCATTTCCTTCGCAATGCGTATACTGTGTTTGACGCCGATGAGCGAGCTATTTGGGTTGCCAAGGGCGCGAGTTGCGGGTCTGAGCCTGTGTCCTTCAAGGGGCTTGCTGTGCCTGAAGGCATCACAGGCAGCTGCCCAGAACATGAGGATCACAATGAGAAACCCCAGCAACAAGAAAAACCCCAGCAACAAGAAAAACCCCAGCAACAAGAGAAACCCCAGCTACAAGACGATTCCCAGCTACAAGATAATCCCGAGCTACAAGATGATCCCGAGCTTGATTCCAAGCAGCCAGGTGATCCCCGGCGCCGTAGGAATTCTTGAGTTATAACATGCCACTTTAACCCTTCATAAATACTTTATAAAAAATGATGTATATAGATTTTTTCAATAAAAAAAAGCCTTTTCTTGATCTTAAAGCTTAGGTCTTTGTAGGCTTTACTCTAGTGAGCCGTTCGCGCAGCGATATAGTGCAGGTTGAATAAGTGATTCGTGACTTGTTTAATTCGTACCCTTTTGACCGTACGGTCGCAAGGGCCCGGATAACCAGGGCGTTGCGTGCCTGCACTTAATATGGCCTGCCTGTTAGGCCACAAAAGAAGAGGCTAAGCAAACGAGACTTTTAAAAGGTATTATAAGCAAGTCTAAACTATCTAGTGAGAAAACGATTAATAAAGCAATAGAAATCACACATTTATAAGATGTTACATTAAGTAAATTACTTACTTAGATGACTAGGAATCACTACTACGCCAAGACAGGTAGAAGCAAATTAGTCATAGTAAAGAAAAGCAGGAAGACACCACGGAGCTCGTGGTATTCTCTATGGCTCTAAAACTCAACAACTAAAACCCATTTACTAGGCGTGCAGCCCTAATTTTAGACTTTGAGACTAAATCTTTGTTGCGGAACTCTCCTGGGAACTAAGGGTGGTACGCGAAGATAAGCCTCCTGTAAGACTAGAGGAAAGTATATATGGTTAGCAAGACTAATTTAGTGGAGAGACTTCATGTTACGGCGCAACAGGACATTGGACCTGCGCACAAAGAAAAACACAAAAAGAGTCAGGTGAGTCACCCACTGCAGAAATTAGGTAGGTGTTATAAATACACAGACACTCCCTCCCCTCCTTTTGTAGTTTCTCCCTCCTAACCAACCGATTCTGCCCCCCCTCTACCACAACACCGATCACTCGTCTAATATCATGGCGGAGCAGGAAATCTACCGACTCCGTGCTATAGAGTCATTCGGGATGGGGGGGTTTTCCTGGACTGTGCGGTGCCCGATAATCGATGGCTACGAGAATGGATTAGGGCAAAAAGTCCGTGTCCTGAGCGCATTATCATGCTTCGAGGTCGCCTTCAACTGCCTGCGCAGCAAAGCTTTGGTGATGCAAGGGTTGCCTGGCAAGGCGCTCAGGAGGCTACAGGGAATGAGACAGGAGCGCAGGGCTGCTCGGTTGGCCGCGACATTTGCTTCGCCTTGTCTCATGGCCTTGCCAAACGAGCTGTTGTTACAAATAATGTCTCTGTTACCTTTTCCGGCTCTTTATACTCTACGACAAACGTCGCGCCGATTCATGAACCTCTTTGACGCGCCCGAGTTGCGTACATTCCATGCTCATGTTGATGCAAGGGCAGCCACAACACCAGGAATAGACGTTACCATGCTTCCTATTGCGCAAAAATCCGAAATTGCCCGCCTCCTGCACCGCAAAGCTTACTGCACATTGTGCATTGCGGCCCAAGACACAGGCTTGGTGGAAGACCGCCTCAAGCAGCTCCGGACTCTTCAGCATTGTTCTGCCTGCAACCATCTTCACGCACATGCTCTCTTCTTCCCACAAGAAACGACATGCATCGGAAGATCCGGTTCCGTCATGCTGTGCCAACATGAGTCCAGCTCCACGGCATGGCAGCATCTTCAGGCTCGACTCTTCCCCCTCAAATGTCGCTGTTCCGATCTGACACATATACCCTTACCAGGACTCTCGCGTCGACAGGTTTATTTAGCCTTCCCGCTACTGACATGCACAATGGATAGCCGCCACCGGGATTACCGTTGGCGATATTCTCATCGCGAAGATGAGGGAGACCAGATCATTCTAGGTCTTGGCTACGGGTACGACATCCACGCCATCGATTACCACGTGCATCTTCTCGCTCCGCTTCCCTACATTGCTATGCTTCGCAAAGAGTTTTCTGCTTGCATCATGACCGCTATGCACGACGCAAAGCAGACTTTCTGCAGGCACATCACTCACCAAGATATTCAAAACTTCATTCAATCCGGCATATGCAAGTGCTTCGTTGATTATTTCCGCTTCGGTCACTTGCGATTGGAGCCATGCGACTGCCAACGTCAAGTTACTCTCGAGTGCCGACAATGCGGCGGAGTCTATTACTGGCTCTGTTATGACGGTCGACTTGGCCTTGCGTTCCGCTATCTCTGGAGCGTGCTACGGCCGACAAGTCCGGCCTGGCTGCGTTTGATCAACATCGACAGGCTGCGTATTCAAGAGAACAAGCATGTGCTTTGGTGTGATGCCAGCGAATGTCGGACCAACTCCAGGCCAAAATGGGACTCGCTGGTCAAGGAGGAAGCCCAGAGGGTGTGGCTGGAGCGAGGACAGGATTTGGATTTTGAAGAGGCCGAGAGGGCGGCTAGACAGACATGTTTCCAAAACTGGTGACGAATTTTCCTGTCGGGGCCTCTTGGCCTGCGGAGAAGGAACGCGCCGTAAAACGCCCCTTACTGCCGTGTTAAGGAGCTTAAACTCCTTCTAAATCTCCTACTCCTGCTCTCGGAGAACTTTTTCAACCTCGAATCCTATGCAAATACTGTGAGAGTAGGTACTAGAGGAAGAAAGATAAACTACACACTCTTCTTTATAATTTCGTATTCTAAGAAAAGTATCAGTTAACCCTAATTATATAACGTATCAAGTCATACCTTAGCTAGCTATAACTAGCTATAATAACTAGCTAGTTATAGCGAGCTTCACTCGCTAGAGATATAAAAGATACAGAAGATATAAAAGATATAAAAGATATAGAAGATATAGAAGATATAGAAGATATAGAAGATATAGAAGATATAGAAGATATAGAAGATATAGTTATAAGCGAAGCTTGTAAGAGATATAGTAATAAGCTTCGCTAGGAAGGGCCTAAGGGCCCGAGGGTTAGGGCGATGTTCAAGCTCCTTAACACGGCAGTAAGGGGCGTCAGATTAAGCTGAACAAACTGCGTCTGTCGCGTGCGATTTTGTGGGCAAACTAGGCCCAAATAATGCCCGAGAGCAAGGCGGCAACTGCAATGGTAAGTTCGACATATTTAACGGCCATTTTACTGGCAAAAGGCTCGTCAAAGTCCGGGTCTGCTGAGCGCGGACGAACAGGGGGTGTGATCGCCATATTATTCGCTGGATTTATCGTCTGCTTTGCTTGCTGGTTACTTTGCTTGTGTCTGATTCAAGAAGTAATTCTTTGTGCGTTGTCGCGAGTCGGTCAAGTCTGTGGGGCGGGTTTAAGGCTTCTGGGGCAAGGGCAAGCGATGGTCTACGCCTTCCAGACAGAAGGCACATAACGCATTCGCAAGGTGCGAGTGGCTCGACCGTACGGCCAAAAGGGTACGAATTGAACAAGTCACGCATCACTTGTTCAGCCTGCACTAGATCGCTGCGCAACCCGCGCGCGCATCGCTAGGACGAAGGTGGGGCCTAAGCCCAATCCATGACATAAGCATCGATTTTAGTATTAGTAATCTTGGGGGGGAAAGTCTGCGTGCACGGCTCGGCTAAGCTGTGCGCGCTTTCAAGTCTATTAGGGGCAAAAGGAAGGGAGATTAAACTAGCTAGCTTACTAAGTGGGTCGGAATAAAGTATTTCCGGCCCTTTTTGCTAACCTAGCTAGTTCAATCTCCTTCGCCTGTAGATTCTAAACTATCTTTTTAGCGGGCGCTTGGCGGGCACTTGCAGATTCTAAACCTTCTTTTTGGCGGGCACCTGTAGATTCTAAATCTTCTTTTTGGCGGGCGCTTATAGAAAGTAAAGTTTTCGTGGCATCCGTGTCGTAAAAAAAAAACTTAAGAATAAAAAAAAAATTATTCCCTTCAAAAGCAAGTAGCAGCAGGCTCTTTAAATCTCAACAACAGGCCCCTTGAATTCCCTTCTCGCCCAGACAAGATAGTAAATCACGCTAAAGATCAGCACCGACCCTGTCATCAAGACGCTAAAATTCATGGTTGAGGGTGTCACCTCGGAAGTTGGAGGCCAAAAGCTGAAAGCTAGAATGATGATCAAATAGATGCACGAGTATAGATTGTTCAAAACACCTCCCACCCCGGGCAAGTGCCATGGGCCCCAGGAGAGACCGGTCCGGTCGAACGAGGAAACGGTGGCTGTATCCGCGGGGCTTTTGAAAGCGCCGGTACAACGTCGGTATAGAAGCAACCCAGACGCCAAGAGGTAGGAAGAGTATAGGCAAGAAATTGTCAGGGATACCAGGGCATTGTAGGCCACGGTGGAAACGATATTGATGATGCCGAGTAAGCACGAGATGGTGCTTGTCGTGATGACGGCCCATACCGGAACTGAGGTCTTGGATTCAACCTATCAAAGTATGACAATTAGCAATGAGCAACAACAAGACGTTACCTTACCCTTGCGGGATGGAGGGTTGGTTGATTGGAGGGGACGACGGTACCTTGGACAAGGTGCGCCAAAACGGCAGGCCGCGATCACGGGCAAATGCCCAGAACATGCGAGACGTCGTGGCCGCAATGCCAATGACGGAAGCCAACGTCATGAAAATAATGAGCGCCGCCAGTGCAGCGCTTCCCTCTCGAGACCCCAGCGCCTGGTAAAATATTTCCATGAACGGATACTTGGTTGGCGAGGCCAAGGCCGCTTCAATGTCCGAGTTCACAAAGGCCATGGCGATGATCATGGCGAGACCCATGAAGCCGTTGATCAAGATGCTGATGATGATGGACCGAGGCACGACGTATGATGGATTTCGGACTTCTTCGCACATCTTGGCAATTTGTTAGCTTTCAGAATTCCGCGCGGCAAGAGGGGTTTTGGGAGGAGAAGATGCAATCTTCTTACATGGAAAGCACAGTCGACGCCTGAGTTTGGAGAGAAGACACGACCAGCGTTAGAAAGTAGTCGCCCAAGCGGCAATGGAGTTTTAACATGTGAACTCACCCGCGAATGCAAAGACGCATCCGACGATTCCGACAAAATTAGACAAGGTCTGCGTCGACCAGTTGCCGCCATTGTTAAAAGTGGTGAGGACGGCCTTCGCATCGCCGTGCGTTCCGAATACGCAGAGCGGAATGAAGATGGCAAAGAAGCCCAGAATGTGGGCGATCAACAGCATTCCCTCGAGCTTTGGAAGGTGGCGGCTGAAGACGGTGTTGCAGAGAACCGCGAGGAGAACGACTCCCCAGAGCATCAGGGTGCCCTGATACGCCTGGGGCTCGTAGTCGAGGTGACAAAAGACTGCGAGTCCTTGTATCATGGTCCCGGTGAGGTATCCGACGGAAGCGCAAGCCCCTTGCCATCCCGCAAGTGTCAGCCAGCCGGTGATGTAGCTGAGAAACTTTGCGCAACTGGACGGTGCCAGCATCGACACCCAGTGGTACTGCCCGCCCGAAGTCGGCGCGATAGAGAGCAGCTCGGACAGCGTCGCAAAGACACTGACATTGGAAAGCCATACGATCAGGAAGCCCCATATCAAGCCAGCCGGACCACCGTTGAGGAGGCCTGGAGCGAAGCTCATGAGCGTGCCCTCCCATGTGATGAGGACAGCACAGCTGAAGCCGACGGTGGACAAGAAGTCAAAGTTTCTCTACAGGAGAATGGTCTCAACAAAGGTGGCCGGCCAGCGGCAGTGAAAGCGGATGCTTGACAACAAGTCTCATGTACTTACCCTGAGTACCGACTTCTTCCCCAATCTCTTGAGCTGTTCTCTGTCGTCAAAGTCCCCTCGCCGCACATCTTCATTCTGCGCAACAAACTTTTCCGAGCCGACCATGTTGATGCAGGGCTCATGATGATGGCTTTGGCGAATGTCCATCTTGGCGTGAAACAGAAACACGAATGAATGTCCCTCGAGCTGCTGCACAAAGTCCCGTACCTTTTTAAAGTCTCTTCCCGCCTTCGGTCCAGCGCCAGGAAAGAGGGGTGAGGACGACACAGGCTGGGGCTTCTGACTGAAGAGAAGAGTTTACACGGCTGCTGCCCGCATTCTCAGAACGACATGATCTGAGGTTGCAGTGGTCTACAGCGTCGGCGGCATTCCAGTTCCGTGGGTAACTTCGGATTATGAAATAATATAGATGGCAACGTTGACCTCTCCATCTCCATTAAGCTGCAAGGTGTCCGCGTAATGACAAGGTAGGGCCGCCAGGGAAAATGAATGGCATCTTTGGAGGAGATGGGCGTCAAGAAAAGCAAAGGCTAGCTCAAGCTTCTCTTTTGGTGACGACTCAAGGGGCCGAGCCATGGTGCTCTGCGACAAAAGTTCCTGGAGTGCAAAAGGGTGGGACAACTCGTTTTTCCTTTTTGCCTCACCGTCTGGTCTGTCTGGGTATTACTGGGATGGGCGCGCATCTGCGGCAACCGAGGGAGCCATGAAATCACGCACTCCGCAAAGCGCGTCGGGGGAACTACCACATCTTTGCTGTGGTAAACACATGATGCAGTGTAACGTGAATGGCGACCTGTTGTGTGGGGGGCACGGAACAAGTCTCCATCGCCGTCTATGCCCATGGAGCCATTTCATGGAGCCAGCCATCCCATGGAGCCCGTTGGGCCCTCGCAGTCAGTCGAGATTGGCGCTTGTGTCTTGATGTGCGTGCTACGTACGTACTGTACATACAGTGTCTGCAACGGCGGCGGCTCAAATGAAGATTGATGAAGCAACGTAGCCCGGAAAGAGCAAAAGAAAAGAAAATGCAAATAACCTACGTACCTACATACCTACATATCCATTGTCCGCTGCCTCATGTGCCGGCATTCCTCCTCCACACATGCATCATTGCACCATGCGTGCTGCACCAACACCGCCCGGCCCGCGTGACCCAGTTCGTCCCAAGTAGCCATTATAGCAGATTGTCGGATTTGACTCGCTGCAACCGCAGCGGCAGCAGCACACCGAGGTTGTACCAACTCTGGCCCGTCTTGGTCCATGTCACGCATTTCCACTTCCTGCGTGCTGCCCTGTTTGCTGTGGGAAGCCGAGGGCTTTCTCTGGCATGCTGCGGCACTCTCCGTCATTTCCCGCCTTTGCGAGGAGCTCGTGGCAATCATCCGGCCAGACTTGAGGCTGTCGAGGAAAGGCTTCAGGTATGGGATGCAGACTGTGACGACGCTGAAGCACTGTATAATCTGCATCAAGATGGTCGGCTTCACCATCTGATAGGTGAAGTCGACGTGGCTCGCCACCTTGTTGAAGGCGTAGATGTGATAGGCAATGGCGGGCGCGACCCTGCGTAGTCGAACAAATCAAATCAGTTCTGCCTGGCCCCAGGCGGCAGCTGGCGCCCTTCGGTTCTAGGACCGCAATGGTTCGTCAACTCACAAGATGCGGCTTCCAAATACCCCGGCCACCAGCAGTCGTTTGGTCTTTGGCAGGCGAAGGCTCCAAAACAAGGCCGTCATCAGAGTCACGATGGCAGTGTCCGTTACCAGATTGCCAATCGATACATATGTCCAAAAGGCCGCCTGTGCATTCCCGTCAGCGACACAACTCAAGCTGCGACGGGGGCTGCGGCTTGAACTCCATACACGATTAAAACACATCCGGGCGACATGATTCCATAGAGCTGTCGGCTCACATTGAAAGAGCATGGGGACTATTGAGGATGTCGCCCACAGAATGACCGCCGTGCCAACGATGACGACGGTGCGTTTGCGGTGCTGCGGTGCCATGTCCCAGATAGTGGCCATGGCAGAGAGCTTGGCCAGCAGCAAGCTGGCTAGGAAGAGGACGTTGCCAGCGTATTCACACTGCGGACAGGCCCAGTTCAGTCAGTCATGCTCATGCATCAAACCAGCCAAGTCTTTGTCAGAGTTCCCACCTTGAGGGCATACTCGATCTGTCCCGGCTCCAGCACATCGAGGTGTTTCCCGAGGCCGTTGGCCGTCTCAAGAACAACGGTAGCAGATTGGACGACGGCGATGACCTATCAATGACAAATATTCAGCTTCCAATGACTCCTCGACGGACGGGAACAACAATGCACCAAACTGAAATCACGAGGGAGGCGGGGACAGGACTTACCGTGGATGCAATGGCCAGCTGATCATCAACTCCCATGCCCCTTGAAGTGAACCACTTCATCGTGGCACGGGCAATGGCAGACAGGACAGAAATCACCATGAGGAACAGAGTCACGGCCTTGACTAGGAGAGATTTGTTGAGCATCGTGTAATCATCGGTCTCGACCACGTCGTTGGACATGGTCGCATAATGCTCCCTGCGGGAGAGCTTAGCAAGGGGAGGAGAAAATTCATTAGTAAAGACCAAAAATCGCCGTCATCCTGTGATGAGGCATGAGCGAGAGAAGGAGCAAGTACTTGATATTCATGAGTCGAGATCTGGGTTTAATGTCCGTGGTATAGCTGCCACCAATAATCTTCTGGGCGTTTCAAGTCTTTATGCGTCTTGTCGTCTTGTCGTCTTGTCCGCTCAAAGTACAAGCCGGCGCGGCGATACGGATCAACGTCTGCATCCAATGCAGCATTGATTCCAGCGATGGCAAGGACCACCACGCATGGATGGAAAACGATACAGATTCTTTCTCTATCTTGTCCGGGCCTTTTTTTTTCTACGCGTTCGAAGCGGGTGACACGATACGACTGATGCGAGATGATGTCGTTAATTACTTGATCCTCTCTCGAGAACGACAAACAGCCCATCATGCCACCGCTAGGTAAAGCGGCTGCCTTTGCTCTCACTGAAGGTTGCTTTCCTGGGCCACCCAGCCAGGGGAGGTATATCGACTTCAATGCAACGTCCAAGCCCAACTTTGACACCCGCTCTGCGGGCTCTGCGGGCTCTGCGGGAATTTGCAGCGACATCCTCGGACACTGACTTCTCATTCCGTCCCGGCCAGCATATTGCCCTGGCACAATCGCAGTGACAATGTCCGTTTCTCCAATAGCAAAGATATTATGGTGCATCCGCATGCTCGTACGGTTCATCGCCTCGACGCTGGCAACGGGAATTAAATCAAGCTACCTCGAGGTAATCAAGTGCAGGATCATACGGCAACGGCTGCCACGCCGCAGCTATGGGCGAACGGTGCACTCCCAGCGGCCCATGTAGACTTCTGGAGCTTTCTTCTCCCATGGGACCCGGGGCCTGACATCAGCCCGTGGCGATTGAAAGGTCACTTCCTGAGGCTGAATCTTGCATCTCATTGACCAAATGGCGATCTTATCCATCACGCCAGTTCTGACCATGATAGCCGCGTCGGTTGTATAGCGCACTCCAAAAACGAGCCGGCATGGGTGAGGTATCAGATTACGCACATCGTCATCTGGCATCCTGCATACGCGCAACCCAACCGCTTCATGACAAGCTCTTGGGCTATAATTGTTCGAGATATAGCAGCTTCTGCTTGTCAGATGATTGAAAACTTGTTCAAAAAATCACTTCCGAGCTGCGTACGACTCGTGCACGCCGTCTCGACCAACGACACCGGATAAGATTCGACAGCATGCACCATGCACGACTTGGAGATCAGATCGATTCCGATACATAAGCCACCCTAACTCGGGCAAGCGATACGAATCTCGTTCTGGCGGCACATTTTGGCCATCGGGCTGTTGTTGTGCTGCTTGTGATGATGAAGGAAGAAGGTTGCTGGGCAGCCGGGTCGGTCGGGCAGGGTCTGCTTTCTAGCTTCGTGCGTGCCTGCCCTGTGCCGCCAGCACACTATAGCTGCCCGGACATTGAAAGTATCCCAGGGCATCATGATGCAGTAATCGCTTGGTTTTTTATTGGCAGTGCGATGATTGATTCGCCTGTTTGATGATCATTGATTGCGATTATCCCGGCCAGAGAGTCCCATACAAAATTGGTGGCAGGGCGTGAGCGGCCAGATACCTATGGCCGTATCAAAAAAGTGGATTACAGCGCCCACTGGTAAAATTCAACAGCTCCGAGTAGAGAGGGATACTCGGCTGCCATCCACCTGACGTGGATTAGGGCCAAGAGTCAGCCGCTGCGGACCTCAGGAAACGCGGTCTCTGTAGGACTCGCTCTAAGCTGAGGATAAATTGTTCAATTTGAGCTTTCAAGATGGGGTCAAGGAACTTGAACCTTGCGCGACCACGTTTCTACAACCCAGGAGGAGGAGTCCACGTGGTGCGTCCTCCACACATTTCGCGCGCGGAGGTTTTAGCTGGCGTCTCAAAAGGTTAGAAGGGGAGAAGAGAAATGAAAGCTACGACACGAAAATAAGGTGAAAAGGAACAAGTTCATGGCACTACAAAGGTGAATAAAGGGCGCAGATCGTCTCGCGAAGACAGCCTTGCTATCTCAAAGGGCTCTTGCAGACAGTAGTGGAGCAAGCTCACCTCATTGACTCTGCTCCTGATTCCCCAGCTGGGCCAATTGGCGGCCAGTCCCTAGCCAGGAGTTTGTCATGCTCATTGAGGAATCTCGCGGCAAGTGAGATCAAGGCACGAAAAAAAAGCTCGAATTGGAACCGGACATCCAATGGTTCACCACAATGTTTCCGCGTTTCAGGCGTCCCCATTCTGCGCTGGTGGAAGCGGCGTCGAGAAAAGAAGACTTTTGTCATCTGCAGGGTTTCGACCTCAATCGTGTTTGGTTGGATCGAGTTGCCGAAAACCCGAGCAGCTTGATACAACGCGTTGACGGCCTGTACTCGTCTGATCAAATGAGATAGCGAGTCCGATTCCCCAGCGACCAATGCAACGGCAGGTGTTGACCGGATCCAGCGGATTGTATCATCTTCTAGCCAGCTGCCCTACGTTTCGCATGACATGGTAGCTGAACCGCACTGCTCGCGGCCATTTGCAACCGATGCTTCCGCGTCCTCGCCATCATCTCTCTTGAAATGGATCAAACTCGCGGGACTTGCCCTATTGCCTCTGTGTCCGCTCGCGCCTACGTCGGAGCAAGCGGACGCGTGTGTCCTGGGGCCTCACGTAACGCTACGTATTTGAGGCGGCAGCATGGAATGATGGTGTGCGGGTCGCGTCGTCAGTGTCGCATTGGTCAGTGGATTGGCCCTTGGTGAGCCGATGATTTTGTTTGCTCATAGCGAGAGCCGGATAAATGCCCGACCCGGACCAGAAAGCCGCGGCAAAGGGAAAAAAGAAATTTCAGCTTGGAGCGTACACTGCCATAAAGCGTGAAGGGCTACTCGGCTACTCTCCTGGCGTTCAATTGAGCCCAGATCAGTCATCATGGACAAGAGCTCCAGCTTCCCCGCCCGAGCTCCTCGACAGCGCCGCCACGATCATCGTGACGTAGATGACTACCCATATATTCTGCTCGTTAAATAGGGAGAGACTCTCATGCATATCGGTGGAAATTTTTGTCAGTAAGTCCAAACCCCCACCATGACAGGATCTCTAGACTTCCAATGTGCCATTGTGACCGGTGGTGCAGGCGGTATTGGCAAGGCTATTGCCCAGTACTTCATCTCCAAGGGAAAAGCCGTCCTGCTGGTCGGTCGAACCGAGTCGAAGCTAGAGGCGACAACCAAAGAAATCGGTGCTGCAGGCTATTATGTCCTCGATGTTGGTCAGACGTCGAGTATTCGCCATGTCGTCGCGCAGATAGTATCCGAACGTCCAGAGGTCGATTGTTTGGTCAACAATGCCGGAGTGCAAAGGCCCCTGGAGGTACTGAACGACGGCAGCTTTCTCGAAAAGGCCGATGAGGAGATCGACATCAATATTCGCGGTCCGATGCATCTGACTCTCGAACTTCTGCCTCACCTGCGATCCAAAAGCTCGGCACTCATCATCAACGTATCCAGCATCCTGGGGCTCTTGCCGTCTTCCATCATCAATCCAGTTTATAACGGTACCAAAGCCTGGCTACATTTCTGGAGCCTGAATCTGAGGACGCAACTTCAGCACGGAGGGGCTTCGATTCGTGTTGTCGAGATCGCGCCGCCCACAGTAGGCACAGATCTGCATCGCGAGCGCGAGGATCCGGACGACAATAAGAAAGAGAACAATGCAAAGGCCATGTCGATTGAGGAATTTATGGAAGAATTGTCAGAAAAGCTCGAGAGAGGTGACGATATTATTTCGGCCGGGCCAGGCACAGCCATTGTTGACACCTGGTACGAAGCGTACGGCGATCAGTACCGCCAGGCAGCTTCGGGAGGCAACTGATCCGCGAGCCGTCTTTTTTCTCAAGAGCTCGGGTATTGTCGTTTCAGCCCATGCACACTCTGGGGGTAATGCTGGTCAAGCCTTGCGAAGCGGTTCTGGCAGACGAGGACGAGACGCGATTGTTCCACGGGACGACGGCTTCGCAATCAGAAATCGATTGGTTGTGGAGACGCGACCGCCAGCTACGGCACTGTACATAACTTCGGTAAGTACAGATAGCCAATTACCACCACTACCTCTTGTGTGCGGAACCTCAGCGCGACATGCCAACCCAGCCTTCGCAACAATTTACGCAAATGCATTCACTGTTGTTTCTTTCCGATTTGCTACGAACACACTTATTGACATAATTCAAGTCCTTTTTTATGTGCATGCGTCGTCCCAGTAGGCATTGACTGCTCGGTAATTGGGCCCAAAATGCTACCTTGGCCCCACTGCCAGCCGGTGTACCTGAGCCTCTGAGCCTCTGAGCCTCTCGGGTGTACAGGACAGGACCATCACGGAAAGAAATTTTGTTGCGCTGTGCTTAGTCTAGATTTCGCGTTTGCTCCTCCTTGCAAATCTTCATTCTCGACCTGCAACGCATGAGGCACATCTGCCCGGTCATCTGATTCACCGGCGCTTGCTTTTTTCGCACCAAAAGTGTCCTTGTACCTTGCTAATGTTGATCATCAAACTCAAAACGATTGAGGCTTGCGCACGCCTCACGCACCAAAGTTTAATCGACAAAGACAAAGTGACCTGCCAAAATGCCTTGTTCCCCCTCCATCACACGACCATAAAACCCACCCTTTCCTCGTCTTTCTTGGACCTTCTCCTCCTCCATTTTCACACGTTTTCCTGATTGTGATCTCTATCCTCTCTCTCTCCTCTTCTCAAAGGGCAGATCCGCTGCGCAAAGCTTGTCCTTCTCACAGCGATCCAAGCCCACTTCAGCGACCGTCATACTACCCCCTCGCCCTTGCTCATCCGAAGCCCTGAAAAGGTCGGCAATTGCCGCCGAGCAACGATCACTAGACCATCCCATACCTGGATGCTCCATAACATAGTTCAAATCCACATCAGTATCTTGACCCGAAGCCAGGTTCTGGGGCGCCTCTTTTGCGTCGCAAACTGGGGAAGGAGCTCTCGCAGCCAGCTTCGCAACAAGTAGTGAGAATCCAGGCTTTCGAACCAACTGGTAGCTGAAACTAGCGAGAAGGGAACTTCGGGACGGCGAATTGCCAAAAAGAAAAAAAAGGAAGAAGAAAGAAGAAGAGAAAGCACTCTCTGTTTTCATTTCAAAGCGGCTGGATCAACCAGCTAATTCAGGCAGCTCCTTCACTGTCAACCTGGCTCAACCGCGATTGCCGGGATATCTGAACCAAAGTACGTCATTTTTTTCACTTCCTTTTCTCTGCAGTCATTAGTTTCGCATTCATTGTTTTCGTCTTCCTGTTTTGGCTTGGACAACATTGTTCTTTGCTCTGGTATCACTTGGTCGCATCACTTGCTTGTTAGGCCATTGTTCAGGAAATCACACATCATCTTCTATGGGCTTATGCTGTTGACTTGATTCATGGGTTCTGGCATCATTCCGGCTCTGTCACATATGCACCAAGTGTCAACTGCTTCGTCATCCGATTCAAGCCTTTGCCATCATCCCCTCTACTCGCGTCAAGCCTCACTCCGATCTTTGTCGCGTCTTCTCCCCGCTTGCTCCGCGCTTGGGTTTCCTTTCCTCAGTCGTTCTGCTTTTGCTTGACTGCCTGGTGCATGGTTCCGCAATTTCCGTCGATAAGGAGTCGAACTGCTCAAACGACAGCAATCACCAATCGTAATTTCAAGATGGCTAACGAAAACAAACGGCTCGCCAGAGAACTTGCGAGGCTACAGGAGGACCTTGGTCCTTATCACCAACAACCGTCTCGGAGGCCTCTCGGGCGCTTGAACTTGGACGACTCGGCTGGCGAGGAAAATAGCTCTGTTTACAGCGATACGTCCACCGGCAGTTCTGGCGCTGACAGCATGTCACAGCGAAATCGCAGCGGACGTGGCTCCAACCGCAATAACGGTAGTTCCCACGGGGAGCACGGAGAGGAGGCGCAAATGTGGGAGACCTGCAAGGCCCAACTGGCTGAGATAGTCGCAGGCGTGAATAACGAGAATGAGAACCTCAGCAAACTGGTTGACAAAGACAAACAGGCCGGCTCCGTGGATCCAGAAAAAGTGCCCAACGAGTTGCTCAAAGAGATGGAGCAGCTGTGCCGTAATGGGGTCAAGTTCTCTGAAGGCAATGTCAGCAGCATCAAAAACGTCATGGAACAGCTCAAGATCATCAGGGCCGTCCTCGTGGCCAAGGAACCGGCCGAAAGCGGCCCCTCTGCGCCAACGAGCAAGCGTGGCGCTCGGGACAGCTCTGCTGCTGCTGCTGCGTCTTTGTACGATTTCGATGCAGCTGGGGATTCGCCCGCACCCAGTCCAATAGGCAGCTCATCTAGGAAGTTGGGCGATCGTTCAAGCAATCGAGATCGAGACAGCATACCGCCAAAGGCCGAGAGCGTCGAGCCTCAAGGTTCAACGGGAACGGCGGCTGGTAGTTCAGCGTCCACTACGTCTGCCGCCACCAGCAATCTCAACAAGTCGAAAGTGGTCTTCTCTAGGGGCGATGAAGTCGCTTTCAAGCCCAAGGCTGTAGGAGAACTTGTTCCCGAATGGATCCTTTGTGAGGTTGCCCAAGTCCTCGGAGAAGGGAAGAGTCGACGATATAAAGTGCTAGATATTGAGCCCGACGACCAAGGCAAGACAAAGGAGTACCGGACGAGTGCGAGCAGCATGATCCCCATCACACCAGCGAGCCAAGCCAGCAGCCTGAAAGATTGGAACGCCGGCCAAATCGTCCTTGCATTGTACCCAGACTCGACGACCTTCTACAAGGCCGAGGTCTACAGCATGAAGGGCCAGGGCTATGTAAATTTGAAGTTTGAGGGGGAAAACGACTCGACGACGCTGCAATCGGTCGAAAGGCGGTATGTGGTCGAGTACCGTGCATGAGAATTTTTCATGTGCGTTTGCCGGCAATATCGTGCCGGAACATCTGCTATGGGGGCCGTGTTCGATCAACAGCCTGTTTAATATGCTTTCTGCATTTTCGAATTCGTGGCCAGCTGTCGGCAAATTCTCGAGGCTGGGGGGCCGTAGTAGTGGGTTCAACTCGAGGCGGATGGCGACGGGCGCAAAGGACGGTGTGGGGGGAGGGTTCTGCATCGATGATAGGAACAGACCGTACAGTGCAACCCTTTGCAGCAGAAAGAATTGGATACTTGCATCGATACCGTTTGGTGGTAGTTGAGGGAGAAGGCCCAGATTAACAAGCAGCCTTGCCTGGGTCCATCGTTCGTCGCTAAGCCTGGGGCTCGGCACAACGTCGCACTTGAAACGCTAGAGCACTAGTGGGGCACTGGTCAATGGTCTATGTCCACGCCACTGCCCCTGTCACTTCTCCTCCGTTGATATCGTGCTGCTGCCACCCCATCGTGACCTGTCGCGACTGCAATCCATCCATCTCTGACCTGTCGAACTTGCCAACGTTGCGACTTTGAGCATCCGCGGCGCAACTCAAAGGCGTCGAGCCACACCGTCCTCGTCCAACTTCCGACCGCAGACACTCCTTTTTTGATAACTTTTTTACGCCCGCCATTTTCCTCCGACCTCATCGATTGCGAAGATTCGCGCCCAAGAAATTTCGCCGCGGAGCTGCACCGAAAAAAAAATCATCCTCGGAGAAAGAAACAAAGATAGACACCATGGGCGCTCAACTCTCCAAAGTCATGGGCAAGATCTTTGGATCGAAAGAAATGCGTCTTCTCATGCTGGGCCTCGACGCTGCTGGCAAAACCACCATCTTGTACAAATTGAAGCTGGGCCAGGATGTGACGACGATTCCCACTGTGGGATTCAATGTCGAGACAGTAACATATAAAAACGTCAAGTTCAACGTGTGGGACGTTGGTGGCCAAGACAAGATTCGTCCTTTGTGGCGGCACTACTTCAGTGGTACGCTCTTGTTCCTCTTCTTCAGCGCGCCCCTCGACCCCCTCGCCCTTGTCGCCCTTTGGTTTCCCACGGACCCTTTTTAGTTAGGACAGCTAATGGTTACTTTTCTCGATTTGTAGGTACACAGGGCCTGATATTCGTCATTGACTCTTCAGATCGGGCTCGTATGGACGAAGCGAGACAGGAATTACACCGTATCATCAACGATCGCGAAATGAAGGACAGTCTGCTGCTAGTCTTTGCGAATAAGCAGGATCTCAAGGAGGGTACATTCGCAGCCTTGAATCTAGCATTTGTTGAATTCAGAGAGAATCGATGTCGCTGACTCGTCGTAGCTATGAAACCGCAAGAAGTCACCGAAGCCCTACAGCTCTCGAAGCTAAAAGACAAGGTCTGGTACGTTGTACCTAGCTGCGCTACCACGGGCGAGGGTCTGCTCGAGGGTCTTGCCTGGCTCTCCAACAATGTCAAGGCACCTCCAACGCCAGCCAAGAAGTAGAAAGTCGGCCCGTTCATTCTCGCTCTCGTCTGCTCGTCTGCGAGCTCAAGCTTCACAGCAGTTTGGACAAGGGCTTTGGCGTTTCTTCGAATCTAGATCTGCCAGCTCCTTCTTGTCAACTGCCCAAGACCTACATCATCGGAAACCGTCTCGGTTCTTCCCGTGGCTTCCGAATCCCGGGGGCTTGTGTCCTTCTGTCGATGACGAAGAACGCGACGCAGCAGCGATCGAACTTGCACTTCGGTCTTGAAACTATTTATCCGGCGCTTTTATTCTGTCTGCAATGCCTCTTCTCGCGTGTCAACTACCGTCCGAATTTTCTTAATACTGTTGCCAGCGCTGGGGCCGCGAACGGTGTCTCGTTTTTTCTTTTCTTCTTCTTTTTCTTTTTTAGCTAAACCCTTTGTATATTGATCCCCCGGAAAAGGGAGATGGGATGGGATCTGGGACTCTTTCGCAAGTAAAAGGGGCAAGGTCGAGCATCATCTTAACAATATGTTCTGTACGAAGTGCAGAGTTTCCGACAATCCCTTGGTGAACGTTGGGGCCGCGCCAGAAAACAGACAGCTCTTACTTGTTTCGCAGAAAATTGTACAGTACAGATCGATGTTAGGGGCGGATATGCTCAAGTGCATTTGATCGATGGTTTTGTTGCTTCACGAGAACGGAGCGTGATTCATGATGAGACCAGATTTTGTAGAAATCGGGAAGCTGAAACAAGAAATTATAATATCAGTGTAGTCAGCGTATCCAGGCTGTAAATTTTTACAGTATTATGACAAAAGTTTTTGGCCGCCAAACCACACTACTAATACCTGAAGGCAGCCAAAACCATCTATCAAGATAAGTACCTGGTAAAGGTAAGTATAATTAGTATCTTGATAGATATTTTCAGCCATATCGAGGTGTTTAAAGTATGGTTCGGCGGCTAAAAACCTTTTCTATAACACTGTGTGTGCACATTAATTGAGTTGCAAAGAACATTAAATTTCCCTTATCAGTCATGCGCGACTCCTAGTGGCCTATGCCTCGCCCAAATAACACTACCGTGGACACCGAACAGCATCTGGTGTTTTTGCCCTAGACTTTCAATCCTCGGTAGAAGGTGAATTTTACTCTTTCACCCGCTTCGAGGGTCGGAGGAGAGGATCATCCTGCAATCCGCTCCTCTTCGTACCTGGAAGACTGCTCGTGCGAATATCATTATCGTCCTGGCTGACTCGTCGATGGGGGTAGTCCACCTTGAGGCCCTCGAACGCGTTGGCATTCACACGATCACCGACGGTGAAGAATGTGGACTGAAGAGCCTGGGCAGCCGTCAGACGTTTCTCCGGGTCGTACTCCAAGAGTCCAGCCAGTAGCCTGAAGCCCTCGGCTCCGAGAGATGCCAGCGAGGGACCAGATGCCACCGGCGAGGCATTAGAAATGGTGTTGCTGTACCATCTCTCCAGATTGGATGAAGTGCTGCTGCCACTACTGCCGCTGGTCGTAGAAGAGGCCTGCTGGTGGCTGTGGTGGTAGTTGTGATGGTTATGTTGATGATGGGAAGAATACTGCTGGCCGTGCGCATGAGCGTGAGGTGGAGCCTGCAAGGTATTGAGCTGGCTATATTCCGGCATGCTGGTAAGAAGGGGCCATTTGCCTTTGGTCGGTAGGCCCATGATGTCGACTATCTTCTGCATCTGGTTTCTCTGGAAGGGGACCGTCTTCTTACTGTCCATCTTTGCCTCTTCGCCTTTGAAGATGGGCCGGAGAGACAGCAGTTCGGCAAAGATGCAGCCTACGGCCCAGAGATCGATGGCTGGCGTGTAGTGGTAGGAACCCAATATCAGCTCGGGCGCACGGTACCAAATGGTGACTACCACCTTGTCACCACTAAACAGCGAGTGCAGCGGCTTGTCGAAACGCCTGGCCAGACCGAGATCTCCAATCTTGACTTCTCCAGCCGACGTGACCATGATGTTGGCAGGCTTCAAATCGCGATGCAGGACCCAATTGGTATGTAGATACTGGCAGCCGTTGAAGAGCTGAAACATGATGCTCTTGATGGTGGCGGGCGGGATAGGGTGCCGGGGCTGTTGTGTGTGGTGGTGTATGATTTGCAGCAAATCATGCTCAGCGTATTCGAACACCATGAAGATGCATTTGTCCTCGAGGATCGTCTCCACCAGGCGAATGACATTGCTATGCTTGAGCTCGCTGCACAGGCTCATTTCTCGAACGGCGCTTTGAGAGATGCCGGTGTAGCTGATTTGTTCGCCTTCCTTGTCCGGTTTGAACTTTTTGATGGCGACTTCCTGGCCCGCGATGGTGGCTTTCGCAGACGGGCCTGAGCCGACAGTGGTCCGTACCGCGACCACGTTGCCCTTGCTCACTGCTTTGTAGACGCGACCATATGTACCGCTGCTGATGAATCCGACGATTCTGTAACGGTCCATGACCCGGTTCCTGGGCACAAAGGCGCCGGGCCGCTCGTGGGAATCTGCATGTCGTCGGTGATTGGGTAAGTCAGAGTGGGTTATTGAGGAAGACGAGGAATGCTGGGGATGCTGGATCGCAAATCGGGGTCTCAGAGGCATGGCAGGAGAAAAGGGGGGGTAAAAATAGATGCAATGATGAGGGAAATTGAATGCCGAGTCAAAGCAGGAGAGGTGGCATGAGATGGAGGGGTCCCAGGCTGCAATCACGCCAGGCCGGGTGTTTGGGAGCTTGGAGGTGAATCGACCGGTAGCGATTTTCCTGTTCACTCCATCACCAAGTCTCAATCAGCCCCAAGTCGGGATCATGGGACTGCGTGAGGAGGAAAGACGTGCGAGCACGGGGTAGGGAGAGCTCACGACGACATGCTGCGATGAGGCGAATGCAATGCGACTGGACAAGTTGGAGGCGCAAAATGCCAAGGTTGTCGCTATTAAAAGATTGAGGGATTAAAAGGAAGCACGGACAAAGAAAAAAACGTACTTGCGCCTGCCGCGAAAGCATCCTGTACGCTCCGCTTCACTCTTCTGGTGGCGTTGGAGCTCGGTCCCGATCCTGACGGGGGGTTTGTCAGGCTCATTGGCCCTGATGACTCTTGTCACTCAGGTCCCTCGGTCCGCCTTGCGCGGACGAGGTCAGCCTCAGCAATCAATTGTGATC
>JMQE01001346.1:0-23833 GCA_000731825.1 Hypocrella siamensis | reverse complement strand
GGGGGGGTTGTTCTTTTCGGGCTAGATGCTTGCCAAGTCAGAATCGACCTGCCCAGATGGGCCATGGTGTGGTTGCGAGGATGATGGATTACTTTTTTTTTCTGGTTTCATTCGGGTCGATAGTGGATCACGATGGATGTTACTGTTACTGTGTGTGTTATGTGTGTGTGTTTTTTCATTCATTTTTTTTCTTTTCTTTTTTCCATCCTAACGCCACCTTATGCGACCAACGAGGGTCCACATGCTTCCCCCCCGTAAAGGGTAGCCAGGGCCGTTCCAGGGGCGCGTGGCGTGTGCAAAAAAGAATTGGCGGCACGCAACACTTCTTCAGCCCGGCTGGATCACCACACCCCCCAAGGGAATCTGAAGCACCGAAAAAAAAAAGAAAAAAAAAAGAAAAAAAAGAAAGGAAAAAGAAAGGAAAAAGAAAGGAAAAGGAGGGGAAAGGTCAGTCCACGTTGGTTGGTTGGCATCCATTCTGGCAACACCGCTGGCGGGCGTGATGGCGAGCAGGACGGAAATTGCGACTGGACCAAGAAAACAACAACGTGTGGCTGCTGTAGGAGGGTTTTTTTTTTTTGATTTTTTTCTTTTTTTTTTTTGGTCTCGTTCTGCCTCGGCCAAATTTGTCCAGAGACCCCCCCCCTCCCCCCTTAATCGTGGGTTTTGCTGATAAACAGGCCAATCAAGAGCTGGGCCGGCCTCGACTCTGCGCCGTTTCTACACCACGATGTACAAGAGCGTGCATACACATATAGTGGGTGTAGTTGTTGTACAATCATCTCTCACTCAGATATGCTTGTTTGATCCTCGCAAGTCTCTTGACATCAATTGATCTCTTTTGAACTTCACGTGCCGAGAAACGGTTCGCATGCAAGCCGAGGTCCCCCCCCTTCCCCTCCCAATCCATGCATGCAGTGCAGCGTAGTGCAGAGGCCCTGCAATGCGTGTCTCGCAGCCCCTGCAGACTGTTTAGCCTCGGACGCATGCTTCGAATGGAGGATCGTCGGACAAAGGTGCCGGCCGAACCAGAAGCAACAAAAAGGAACCCTCCCAAGTTGCGCGCGTGACGGACGAGCTGGAAACGCCAATGTACACACACACACACACACACACACACACACACACACGTACAGATGTTGTATGTAGGTCGAAAAATGATGGCGTCCAGTCACTCCGTAACCTTTGTCGGACGTGGCGCTCTCCTTCGGGTCGTCTCCACCACCACCACCGTCATTAGCTTAGCCCTTTTCTTTTTTTTTTACCTGTACTGTACTATACTGTAGGTACTGTACTGTCCGTGGCTGCAGCAGGTAGGTACGCTGCCTGAGGTTTTCTTCCCAGGTATCGAACCATCTTGGGACACGTAGTGCATGTGTGTTGTGTCGACATGTTCGGTAGGGAGAATGAACCCTCAAAGTTCCAGCTTCCACCATCGAATCGCATCTGCGCCCACGTCATCCATCTTGTCGCCTTTTGTCATTGACTTTTGTCATTGTCATAAGCCCATTTCCCATTTCCAGTTTCTATTGTTTCGGCCTTCCAACGGGGCTCTCTCCTCGCCACACCCCAAACTTCGCACACGCCCACCCCCCCCCAGCGCGCCATCGTAGCGTCCGCTGTCGACCCGCCGTCGTCCCGTACCCGGCATCCATCCATCCCATCCCCTTAGCCAAGTGGGTGATTGTGGAGGTACGCGCCACGCCAGGCCCGGCCAGAGAGTCTGCTGCACAACCAGCTTTTGCTCCGTTTCCCTGGAAGAGGACCGACTTAATTACCTCGCCGAACCAACACGGCTCGGCTCAAACAAATACTTGCCATGTCCTTTCTTCCTTGTATAGGCTTTCCCCTTCTCTATTCGTCTTGATCCGTCTCAAGACTAGCTTCCTGTCTTCTCCCATCGTCCTCAGTTTCGCCGCCATTCGGGGCATCGTCTCCCGCCTCTAGACGCTGTACTTGATTTCCTAGCTCGTCACTCATCAATCACTCATCACACGACGGTCGAAATGTCCGACAAACTCGAGACCATCCAGACCGAGAGTGGTGCTGCTCGCCGTGGCAAGAGGGTCGCCCTCAAGAATCACTGCAGGCGCTTCTGGTGGCTGCATCTCATCATCTTTCTCTGTGTTGCCGCCCTCGTCATCTGCCTTGTGTGAGTGTTTTGACATGCGCCTTGAATGACGGCTCTGCTTTCCCGCCTCAAATCATCTTGGTGCCATTGCTCACGCGGCCAATCAATCGCAGCATCTTTGTTGGTGTTCAAAACATTGCTCAGTCCAAAATCAATGGTGCCGATCTGCAGGTTCAGGGCATCAACATCCTCAGCCCTGAGCCCACCAAGTTCCTCATGCAGGTCAACTCTACCATCAGCACCGACGGCACTGTCAAGGCCGACATCGCCCCCTTCCCCGGCAACCTGACCCTCCTGGACGTCCCCAACGCCAGGCCTTTCGCCCAGCTCCAGTTCCCGGCGACGACTGCCGACAAGTTTCAGCTTGTCAACGTCAGCCAGGAGGTGACCATTACCGACCCCGATGCCTTTGCCCAGTTTACCCAGGCCTTCTTCCAGAACGAGACGCTGCGTGCCTCCATCCAGGGCAAGACCCACGTTCAGCCTGCAGGGCTCTCCAGGGATTACGACGTCGACTTCTACAAGGAGATTCAGTTCAAGGGCCTGAACAAGCTCAGCGGCATCTCCCTCACCGACATGAACATCAAGATCGGTTCCGGCGGCAACGTCCCCAACTTCAATGCCACTGCCATCATCCCCAATCCCTCCTACTACACCCTCGAGCTCGGCACCGTCACCTTCGATAACTTTGCCGACGGGAAGCCGCTCGGCAATCTCACCCTCAACAACTTCACTCTCAGGCCCGGCAACAACTCGGCGCCCGTTTCCGCCATCCTCGACCAGACCGTCATCATTAGCGCTGCCACCAAGAGACCCTACTGCGAGACCAAGAAGATTCCCATCAGTCTGCATGCCACCTCCGTCACCAAGGACTCGCAGCCCATCACTTGGCTTCTCGACACGCTCAGCAGTGCCAATCAGACCGTCGACATCAGCCTCGACGATACATTCCGTGCCGTCGGTCTCGATTTCCCTGGCTGCTCTTGAAACCGCTCTTGTGAGCCACCCACCTTTCCCCGGTCCCAAAAAAATGAATAAAGGTGGCGTGGCTGCACGTGGCCCGCATGCCTTGATGTGAGAGTCGGAGTGTGTGTGTGTTGTGTGTGTGCGTGTGTGCGTTTGTGCGTCGACAGCACATCTCTCGATGGCTGTTCTCCCACTCCTGGTCAGGACGTGGGTCGGCCTCGTCCTTGATTCGGACTTTGCTCCGAGAGCCCGCTCATGGTAAAAAAGGACAGAAAGGGGAGTACCCAGACGTCCCCACGGGACGGACCCTGACCAAGGTCTCTGTGCATGGGTTCCGGCCGGCACTCTAGACCGCGTAGAGCACGCGGGATGAAATAGCGAGCGGGACGAGATGGGACATGATCGAGGAAAAGCGAAATGATGAGCGAATGACGGAAACCAAACAACCGCGCCGCAGTCTCCAGTCATGATGCCTCGGTGCGCTTGAGTTGCTCATACAAATGCCAGAGCAGATATGATGGCCCCGTTTTTTCGGGACGATGGGCGCGCGTCTCAAGCAGAGGTGCCCTTCCAATAAGTAGTATAATAAATGAGAAAGCCTTTTTCAATCTCTTTTGTTTTGTTCGAGAACACTCCACGCTTCGTTTACAGCGTGCAAATATCCGACTCGGGCCATGCCGGCGAGTCTCATCACAGCTTTTGAGCAGCATCAAGCAAAGCACTGTGGCGTCCATCGAGAGCCGGAATCTCACTTCCAAGCGCTCTTCCTCTTATCGCCCCTGGAAAGTCCCGCCACTTGGGTCCCTCCCCCCAAAGGTGTCGTGGACGTGGAGCTGACAAAGTCGACCCCCCTGACTGTCGCCTTTTCCCCCTCCCTCTCCTTCACCAATGCCTCCCTCGCCTCGCGCAACCCATCTCGATGCGCCCAGTCGGGAAACCCGCCGGGGTCATACAGGTCCGGCGGCAAGGTGGTCTCGTACTGAGCTGACCCTGCTACATCCACGAAAGCAAGCAGTTTATCCGTCAGCGAGGGATTGCGCAGCGCAGCGGACGATTCAAGCTTGCTGTGGAAGTGCGTTCCTTTGCGTTTCAGGTCGAGAAATTCCTGGAATTTCTTGTCGATGATCGGCGGAGGGGAGCTTGAAGGGGAAGGGGGGATGTCCAGGTTCGGCACAGACGGGAGGGTAAGATCGTGAATGAGTGCGCGCGTGGATGAGTACGGTGATAAGGGTGCGGAGCCGTCTTCTGCAGACGCAGCATCAGCCGGGTCTGTAGGGAGAGATTCTGGAAGGTTGGATCCTGCGGATGGTAATGACGGGCCTGGAAACATGGGTCCTATGATGGGTTGTGACGACGGTGATGATGATGCTGGTGGTGGCGGTTGCGAACGATCTTCTTCTCCTGGAGCTTTTGGGTGAAGATTTGGGGGTGATGAGAGAGTCGAAGCAGCTGGTATGTGTTGGTACTGGATACGCTCATCTGCATTCTGCGGTTGAGAAGGATGATCACCTCGTGTAGGTACATTTTGTGAGCCGAGAGGAGGTCCGGAAGCGATGCTTGTTTGAGCCTGCTTCATTCATGATTATTATTTTTTCTGTCTCGATTCTCATGTAAATCCCGACGTGAGGCGGTTGGGCGCACAATTCGTCACGCACCTTGGGCGAGGCGTCCTGCAGCGGGCCTTCATTTTCCTCGTCACTGCTCGCGTAGGACACGAGGCCGGCCATATTCACATGAGCCGTCCCGAGCAACTAACTGACAATGATTGCTGCGGTGCGATTGTGACAGTCATGAGAATTGGACTGTATGGGACGGCGAACCCATGCCGCCGGCTCTGTCACTCCGAACCATGGGGTTTAGTGGTTAGAGTGGCCGGCAAAACTGCGGGCGCGGGACAAAATCCTCTGCCGCCGTCGGTGTCAATTCCCAGCCGCCTTCCCTAGTGACCTTGCCCGACTTCATCTCATGCTTCTCCTTGTCTTGGTTCACCCCAAATCATTGCAGTGCCGGGCAGCGCTTTTCGCTTCGCTGCTTGAATTTGGACACAGCTGGAGTTATTTGCAACGAAAGCATGTGGGGAACATTTTGCCTCTGATATTTAGGCCATTACATCTTCTCGGCTGGCACCTTGGCGTGCGGAGACTTCGGATCCTCGGACGGGCCTCGAAATTTCCGCCCGGAAAAGTTTGATGTAGAGACAAAAACAAGAAAGAAATCGGAACCAAAAAAATAAAAACACTCCCAAAAAGTACTACTTATCAACCTAGAGTTCTCCCTGAGCTTGCGAGGCCAGCATGGCTCGGCCGAGAGACTCGCGCTCACCAAGTCCTGCAGGCAGTCAATACAGCTCACGCCGCCACCGAAAAGATGACGATCGGCGTGATAGAGTCAGAGATCGTCGAGATGACGCAAGGGATTATCGCCGACGCTCGAGATCGCGCAGTCCCGATGTGAGGAGACTTTTCCATGACCGATCTGCTCACCTGGATTCTGACCTTTTCACCTCCAAGCAGAACCGGTATCGCGACCGCGACCGCGACCTCTATCGGCGCAGAGAACGGTCTGTAGACCGAAGAGATGATGACTATCATTATCGCGGAGGCACTCGAGATCACCGCGACCGAGAAAGACGCAGGTCGCGCGATCGTCAGCACGAGAGGCCACGTTCTCCGGCCGAACACCGACGAGCCCGCAGCCGTAACGATGACAGGGACCACAGGCGCCGGCCGGACTCCCGTGACGGTACCCGCGCTCGCCGCGGCGAAGACACCGCCGATCCTCAACACCGCGGCGGTCTTGCTGGCAGCCGAAGTCGCAACACGCCCGTGGCAGAGAGCGGCAAGACGAGCTCAGAACAAGGCAAGGTCAAGGAAGCGCCACAACAGTCCGATGCTGACAAGAAGGCCGAGCGATTGGCGAAGCTCGAGGCTTGGAAGAAAAAGAAGGAAAGCGAGGGTCAAAAGCAAAAGGAGGTCAATCCGAGCCAAACGAGAAGGCTACTGGCTGAGATGGACATGAAAACCATCGGAGATTCGCCGTCCGTAGCCTCCCCTGGTGCCTCGGCCGCTGAGTCCCCAGCCACAGTTAATGGTCCCGGCAGCGCATCGCCCTCGACTCCTTACGCCGGCAAGTTTGACCCCAAGACCATTGCCAAGAAGTCGGCAGCGTCGAGAACACATGATACTTCCAAGCCTGTACTAGGCTCACTTGATGCCGTCCAACCAGAAAAGCTAGCTGCGCCGGTTCAACGGAAAGCTATCGGTGAGTCCCTATCCCGAGTCTCGCACCGAAACAAGAGCGCAGCTGACGAGAGCTC
Source organism: Hypocrella siamensis (assembly GCA_000731825.1). Lineage (NCBI taxonomy): Eukaryota > Fungi > Ascomycota > Sordariomycetes > Hypocreales > Clavicipitaceae > Hypocrella > Hypocrella siamensis. Next base: position 17,420 of record JMQE01001346.1, on the reverse strand, counting down.
TTGAAGCATCTGCATTGCCCGCCAATAGAAGTAAAACTAGTGCCTTTGGCTTCGGCAAGGCCTTTGCCGACGCAGAAAAACTCCCAGCAAAACGCAAGCTCGACCTCGACGAGGACGACACCACCAGGCTCAAACTCACGAAGCTCCCAGCTCTCCCCATGGAAGCAGATGATACCCCCTATGTTGACCAAGACGTGGATGACGACTCTGATGGAGACAACTTTGCTGAGAATGAAGAGGAGGCTGCCGCGGCTGCACGAGCAGCGCACGAGAGGCGACTCCAAGCTGGGAACCAAGCGGAAAACCAAGCTGAGAATCAGGCTGAGGGTCAAGAGCAGACTCAAACCGGGAATCAGCACGAAAGCCAGAACGAGAGCCAAGCCAAGAACCACGCTGGACATTCTGCTGAGAATCAAGTTGAGCCGGAGCCCATGGAAGTAGACTCAAAAGAGCAAGCTGCACAAAGCAACCACGAGTCAAACGGGATCAAGGACGCCAATGGCATATCGGTCGTGGAGGCGGCCCCGCTCGCTCAGCAAATGGACGTAGACGACAAAGGAGGAGGAGGAGGAGAAGAAGAAGAAGAAGAAGAAGAAGAGGAGGAGGAGGAGGAGGAGGAGGAAGACGCGGATCCACTTGATGCCTTCATGGCGGACCTGAGCAAAACGGAAAAAAAGAGAGTGACGAAGCCATCCGTTGCCACCAAAAAGGCCCAACAGCCAGAAGCTTACTTCAGCGACGACGAGTACAATTTCGATTCGGAGCGCAAGGGAGATGCTGACATTTTCGCCATCGCCAATAAACGCAAGAAGAAGGACATCCCCTCTGTCGATTACAGCAAGATTGACTTGGTTCCTGTGCGCAAGAACTTTTGGGTCGAGCCGGCCGAGTTGAGCTCGCTCACTGAGGAAGAGCTGACGGACCTGCGCCTGGAGCTCGACGGCATCAAGGTCAATGGCAAGGACGTGCCCAAGCCCGTGCAGAAATGGGCGCAGTGCGGTCTCACCAGGCAGACCCTTGATGTCATTGACAGCTTGGGCTACGAGAAGCCCACGTCGATCCAGATGCAGGCCATTCCTACCCTCATGTCAGGACGAGACGTTGTCGGTGTCGCCAAGACTGGGTCTGGCAAGACGGTAGCATTCTTGCTTCCCATGTTCCGCCACATCATGGATCAGCCCCCTCTCAAGGATACTGACGGCCCGGTCGGTCTCATCATGACGCCGACCCGCGAACTGGCCACCCAGATTCACCGAGACTGCAAGCCCTTCTTGAAGAGCGCAGGTCTCCGCGCCGTCTGCGCGTACGGCGGTGCCCCGATCCGGGACCAGATTGCCGAGCTCAAGCGCGGGGCCGAGATTATTGTGTGCACACCTGGCCGAATGATTGACTTGTTGGCAGCAAACCAGGGCCGGGTGACGAACCTGCGGAGGGTGACGTACGTTGTCCTGGATGAGGCGGATCGCATGTTCGACATGGGATTCGAGCCACAGGTGATGAAGATCTTTGCCAGCATGCGCCCCGACAAGCAGACTATCCTGTTCTCGGCCACGATGCCGCGAATCATCGACTCACTTACCAAGAAGGTGCTCAAGAGTCCCGTCGAAATCACGGTGGGCGGCCGCAGCGTTGTCGCCAAGGAAATCCAGCAAATTGTCGAAGTTCGCGAGGAGAATACCAAGTTCCTGCGCGTTCTTGAGCTCCTGGGCGAGCTGTACGACGGCGATGAAGATGCACGTGCCTTGATTTTTGTCGAGAGACAAGAAAAGGCCGATGATCTCCTCAAAGAGCTGATGATCAAAGGCTATCCTTGCATGTCCATTCATGGCGGCAAAGATCAGGTTGACCGGGACTCGACCATTTCGGATTTCAAAAAGGGTGTTTTGCCACTGCTCATCGCCACCTCGGTGGCGGCGCGAGGACTCGACGTGAAGCAGCTGAAGCTGGTCATCAACTACGATGCTCCCAACCACTTGGAAGACTATGTGCACCGGGCGGGGCGAACCGGACGGGCTGGCAACACGGGCGTGGCGGTGACTTTTGTCACTCCGGACCAGGAGAACTGCGCGCCGGGCATCGCCAAGGCGCTGGAACAAAGCGAGCAGCCGGTGCCCGAACGCCTCAACGAGATGAGAAAGGCTCACCGTGACAAGGTCAAGTCGGGCAAGGCCAAGGACTCGTCTGGTTTCGGCGGCAAAGGCCTGGACCGCCTGGACCAGGAGCGAGAGGCGGCCCGTCTCCGGGAACGCAGGACGCACAAGGCAGAGGGCGAAGAGGAGGAGGACAAGGAGGACAAGGAGGAAGGCAAGCAAAAGGCGGAAAAGGCGCTCGACGCCATCCGTGCGGCCGCCTCCAGTGTGCAGTCTCGGGACATTGCCAAAGCAGCCGCCGCCGCCGCCGCCGCCGCCCCGGCAGAAGGAAACAAGGGTGCTGGCGGCAGCGGAATCGGCGGCAGTCCCGCAGGAGCCGACAAGACGGTCAACAGAGGGGCTCTCGACAAGGTCAGCTCAGCCGTCAGCGCCATCAACAGCCGTCTCGGCAAGGCAGGGCAGCTGCGATCCGGGCAGCCAATCGACAACAAGGGGCCGGACGCGGGCGCGTTTCATGCGACGTTGGAAATCAACGACTTTCCGCAAAAGGCCAGATGGGCAGTCACCAATAGGACCAACGTGGCCAAGATTCTGGACTCTACTGGAACGTCCATCACGACCAAGGGGAGCTTCTATCCGGCGGGCAAAGAGGTGCCGGCGAACGGGGACCCGAAGCTGTACATTCTCATCGAGGGCGACACCGAGGTGGCTGTTGGTGCGGCGCTGCAGGAGATGACGAGGCTGCTGAGGGAAGGGACCATTGCGGCGGCGGATGCGGACAGCAGGGCGCCGGCCAGCGGACGATATACTGTCAGCTGAGCGGCGAGCTCGGAGGGAGGCTGGGAACGATGTTTGCAGGCTATTTGTGTGTGTGTGCGTGCGTGTGTGATTTGTCGATGGAAGCTGAAGAGTCACGGCAGGATACATCACATGCATGCATGGCCATGATGTGTTACGCTGTGTACTGTAGATCATCGTTGAAAATGCACGGGGAGGGTGAGGGAGTAAACGTTTCAACTTTTACACGACCGCGATGTATTCGCTCAAGTTGACTTGTCTGGTCGCCTGCATAAGAACACTGTAGATGCCGCCTCGTCACGCTGTTTCCGCCCACGCCCCCTATGCATCACTGCGCACGTCGAGGTGCATCATGACATGGTATATAGGTACATGTATATATACAAAGTACACTCGGTTGGTTTGAATCGTCCTCGTCCTCGTCCTTCCTCGTCTTCAGAAATCAGTTGTACGTCCTCGAATCCTCGTTGTGTGCAATCTCGCGCGCCCGCTGCTCCTCGGCACTGGCCTGCTTCAGCGTCTCGGAGCGCGACTGTCTCTTTTGTGCGGCTAGCTGCGAGTGTAGTCTGCCTCCTTGCTTGGAGGTCTTTGCTCGGGCCTGGAGATGGGAGTTGGGGATGGTCAGCGGGTGGGTTTCTTTGTGGTTGGATTGCATTTTGATCCTCGACTTGAGCCTGCCTGGAAGTCCACGACTTGGCCCTGCCCGTTGAATCCCTCGACCGACTCGACCCTGCTCTTGTAATCCACGGCTTGAGCCTGCCTGGAAGTCCACGACTCGACCCTTGACAGTGTAAGGTGTTGCCAAATGCGACGTACCTCTGCGGCTTGCGCAGCCTTGGCGCGCGCATCCGCGATGTTTTCGCCGCTGCTGCTTCCGCCGCCGCCGCCGCCGCCGCCGCCCAAGGTCCTCGCCGGGCCGCCGACTCTGGGAACCGACGACGATTTCCGGGACCGCGAGGGCGCCGCGGATCCCGGAACGCGGGCTGCTGGCGAGTCGTGGGGGTCTTGTTTGCCGCAGATGTTGCCCATTTTATATTTTAGAGTAAATTTTCTTTTTCTTCTTTAAAAAGAGCCTTTGTCTTTTCAGCTTTTCTTTTCGGTGTCCATGGTGGTTTACTGAATAGGCGGCTGCGTACGTGGTTCTTTTTTTTGGGGGGGCGGTTTGGTGAGATGTTTGCTGGTTGGGGATTGTAGTATAGGGTAGGCTAGGTGCTTTTCTTTTCTCTTCTTTTTTTTGCCCTATACTACGCTTTCTTTTTCTTCCCGTGATCGCAATGATATTGTAGAGTGATGTATGGCTAGTACTCCGTGTAGGGCACATACTGTACATACTACCTACATATCAGCTAGGTACATACCTACGTATTGAACGTACATACATATGTAGTATGTGCAGACGGGCAGTCAGTCACGCCTGACGTGTGACGTGAATGTGCAACACGAGGAGCAGCGCTGACAAAGCCTGACGACCTTGCCTTGTTCCCCTCCCCTCCCCTCTGCCCCTCCTCCATCACGGTATCAATGGCACACTGGCACACAAGGTGGCAGCGGCACTTTCCGGCCCCCCCCCGGTACGGATCCGGCGGCCGGGTGTCTTGCTCATTTTGACGGAGCGGCAGAATAGCCGCGCTGCGGTGCGCATGTTTCACTTTCACGTTCTTAGGTATGTACGACGGTGTTCCTGTTGTAGGATGCGATGCGAGGCGCAGCAGGAAAGGGAAAAAAGTCGCATCCAGATCCGGCAGCGCCTCCGAACCCTGCCCGTGCCGGTCTGGGAAAGGTTGCTTGGAAAACCCTGGAGAGTCAACCCTGGAGAGTCAACCCTGGAGAGTCAACCCTGGACGGGGACGGGGTCGGTGAATTCATGCCTCTCTCTTCTCTTATTTCTCTTCCCGATCCCCAGAATCCCTGCTACGTAGTCACTCACCGCACGAATATGCAATCTGCGTTTTTTCCCGATGAAGAAACAGAATTAAACGACCGTAGTGGGTCCATGCGAGGTCGAAAAACTTGTCCCATCTTTTCTTCTCTCTTTCATTTTTCATTTTTCATTTTTTTTATTTTAACTTCTCCTCTTCTTTTCTTGGGGGATGGGGCCCTCGACCCGGATGGGTTATAAAACACGTTTGCCATCTGGCTGCATCCCAGAAGCCCGCGCAAGATCTGCATCTTGGCGCAAATAAAACAACATGCAAGGCCAAGCGTGGCGCGGGCAAAAAGAGCCGAGAATTAAGAGAGGAAAAGAAGAAAAGAAATTGTGGAGGATGGGGGGGAGGGGGCCATGTATAATGAGTAAAAACGAGCATATTATCTGTCTTAATGTCCAGTAAGTTGCCTCATTCTTCCCCACGCGACGCAACGTATCATGGTTAGTCCCTTTGTGGTGCTCATGGATATGCCTGCGCGACTGATTCGGGAAAGGAAAGAAGAGACAAGAAAAGAAAAGGAAACGGAGGAAACAGAAAATAAGAAAGAGGAATTAGAAAAGAATTGACTCAGTGTCTGGACCAAAGGGCGCCCGTCGCCTTGGCTTTTGGCGCGGCATTGCCATTCCGTTGAAGAGAAAGGGGGGGAGAAAGAGTCTCGGGAGCAACGTATATACAAACATACATACATACGTGTGTAGTATGTATGTGCGGGCATTTCGGGCGTTTTTTTTCTTCTTCTTCTTTTCCTGTTCACAACAATGTCAGCATCGGAGTAGAGGCACAATTTTTCTGTTCCACCATGACACAATGAACAGGCGCTCGAAGAGCCCCGGGACCCGGAGGCATGGCGCTCTGGTTGGGTCCCCTTGGGTCGGCAGCGCGACTAGACCGGACCGAGACACCCCACGACAGTCCCATTGCAGGGGCCCGAGTGCTAAGGGCCCTAGGGCCCTCTTTTTCCTTTTCCCTATCTCAGTGGGTGAAAGGCCCCATGTACCCGCCCACTCAAGGTGCCCTACGTGGGTACCTGGGCGGTGGGCTTAGGTGGGCGCTGTAGGTACTACAGTGGGATGACAGATCTTTTTGCCCACTTCGAAGTTGCGGCCGGGGAGGGGGCACGTGATGGGGGCCTAGGAATTCTGTCCCCCCCCCTGCCGCTACTTTGAGGTGGGCAGAAACATCTGTCATGACACTGTAGGTACTAAGGGTAGGTAGGTACGCACGCATCATGCCCGACCCCGTACCCAGCTTACACGCACCTACCCACACATGATAATGCCCATCAGGGTTCTCGGCGCTCGTCAGATTCCTGGCCTGGCGAAAACCTGGCAAAATCTGGGCACTTCACCACCACCACCACCACCACCACCACCACCGCTTACCACGCACGAAGCACTCGGACGCCGGCATCGACGCAGCTTGGCCCTCGCCTTCACTTTCCGAGAATCTCCTTCTCCTCCTCCTCCTCCATCGCCATGGCTGCCGCGCCCTCATCCCAACCGTCCTGTGGATTCTTCGTCGCCATCCTGTAAAGGTCCGTCCTCCCTGCAAGGTCTGCAAGTTCTTCGCCGGTCCTCTCCCGTGAGTCTTGCCTCGGCGCTTTGCCTCACGTCATTCATTTCACCATCCCCATCGCCTCCGCTGACCGACCCCATATTAGCACCCCTCTCCAGTCTGGTTCATTACTTGTCTGCGAACGGCTCACGGCTGCCTGCGTGCCGTCGCCGGCCCCCCTCATCTTCCCTTTGCGAGCCAGTCAGTCGACTCGACCTGAGCCGTACGTAGCCGGCTTTCGTTTCACGCTGGAATCGACAAGCCCGCGACCTCGACTTCTTGGAAATCTTGTGAACTCGACCGAACCGCGCTCCCGACTACCAACATCTCGTCTGTTTCACTGGTTCCCCAAACCAGACCTCGAATATCCATCTGTTCGCTCCGGGCCAGGGGTTCAACTGTGCGTCCCGCCCATCTCGGCTTTTCCTACATGAACGCCTTGGGGCACAGCTCCCCCTCCCCCCCCTTCCCACGCTATACACCCAATTGGAATAAATCTTTCACATCCAAGCCTCGTCACTCCGCCCTCCGGATTGCGCCGAGCCAACCTCTCTACGGGACCAAACGTGGCTCTGGTGTCTTGATTGCGCCTCGGCATCGGCTGTCACACTGGCGCAGTTTCTGTGCCCATGCCCATCTATAAAAGCACGCCGACATGATGGATGGTTCGCTGGCCTTCGCTGGCCAAGTAGCCTCTGCCAAGCGAGTAGCAGACGACGAAATGGCAAACACGGACATCGACTTTGACACTTTTGTGGTCAGCGACCACGCCTTCAACGCGGGCTTCGCCCCATTCGAGCAGTGTATTCATGATGATGATGATGATGCTTGCCTGCTTTTTCCAGGGCCAGACAACAAGACTTCAGGGAAATGCCAGTTCTCCTTTTCACAGACAGCCTCGGCTGGCGCGTCTTCAGACATGGCGCACCGCCGCCGCGTTGGCCGCCGACGCTTGCTCGGCCAGATTCGCCGCCAGGATCGTGATAAGAGGAAGCGCGCAATGGATGTCCCGTCAAATTTGAATCATCATACCCACCAAGACTACAGCTTGGAGCATCATGCCCAAGGGTACAGCTTGGAACCCCTTTTCAACGACAACTCCCTGTCTGCTTGCGACTTCCATCCCGGAGGTGGCTTCGACCTTCGCAAAGACGGAGATTGCTTTTCCAAGGCGTGCGATTTGACTTCCCGTGAGGACGACTGCGCGAGTCAATGTGGCGAGACCAGTAGCGCTGTCTGCTGCGATGACGACGCTTGCGGAAGCCCTCAGCTCTGCGTTGATGAGGACTGCCAAGGCGCAAGCCAGCCCTGCACCGACGAAAAATGTGCTGGCCTTCCGGCCACCCATCCCCCCCAACCGCCGGTCCTGTCGGCAATGACGAGCAGTGACAAGGCAGCGGCAGCAGCACTGGCCTCGTTCGGCGGGAGCCAGTCGCATGCGGTGCAGAATGCCTTCATGCCGCATCCGCATCCGCATTCGCATCCGCATTCGCAGCCGCAGCTGCAGCCGCAATCTCTACTAGCATCGTTATCAAGTACTCCTCGAGAGGCGGCCATGAGCTTCATGAATCACGCCACAAGTATGCCGTGTGGCAGCCTGTCAATGGACTCCTTGGCCAACCTGAACGGCAACTCGACCTTTCCGAACCAGCCTTACTTTATGGAGTTCGCACTTGCCAACCACATCTTGCAGTATCACGACTCGGCTCATGGTCTTGCTCAGACAGGCCCGTGTCTCGCCAACGACCCTGGTGCATTCATCACCAAGTGCACCTTGCCCAAGTACAACCCGAATGACCTGGCAAACACGGACCCCTATTTACCCCAATTACCGTACCACGAATGCGGCTTCACAATACAAGATCCGAACGAGTTTGCTCAGCACATCTTCCAAGAACACGGGCCCAGCCTGGTGATGCACGCTCACCAGCACGGATTTCACGGGCCTTGCCATTCCCACGTCCATCCAGACTCAAGCTCGGGCTCGCACTCTCATCACGGTCATCACGGTCACCACGGTCATCACGGTCACCATGGTCACCATGGAGGACCCGGGCCATTCTTCAACTACAACACTACTTCGAGCTCAAAGCCATTCTCCCCGTCCACGTCGCCGCCCCTGACCAACCTGTCCATGGGTCCGTCACTGTCGGCGACGCCCAGCTCTCTGCCAACGCCGACGCCCCTGGGAACCGAGTCTCTGCACAATGCCATGAGCCTCGACGGAGCTGCTGGCACGGCCCAGGACATCAGCACGCCACACGCCGCGAGCCAAGAAGACCAGTTCCTCTGCCGCTGGCTGGTCCGGGCTGGAGATGCACTCTGCGGCCAACGTTTCGAGAATGACGAACAGCTGCAAAAGCATTGCAAGCACGACCACCTGAAGCAGCTGAAGAAGATTGACGGCGGCTTCAGATGTGGCTGGGCCAACTGCACCCGACAAGGCTGCTTCACGCAGAGAAGCAAAGTCGAGCGACACATGCAGGTCCATACTGGATGTACGTTGAGCAGTCGTCTTTTCCCCCTTTTCCCCCCTGAACTTGAGACTGACACGTCGACGACACCACAGACAAACCTGTGCAATGCTCCATCTGCAAGATTTACTTGTCGGCCAAACAAGCTCTCGACCAGCATATGCGAACTCACACCGGCGAGACGCCGTGGGCCTGCAAACATCCTGGCTGTGGCTGCAAGTTCAAGCAGCAGAGCGCTCTGAGTGAGTCCCGAACCAAAGATAAGCAAAAATCGTGCGCGAGAAACTCACGAATTTTTTTTTTTTAAAAAAATAGCCATGCACGAACGCACACATACGGGGGATAAGCCCCTCAAGTGTGAGATCTGCGGCAAACGCTTCAGCGAGTCATCGAATCTGTCCAAGCACCGGCGAACCCACAACGTCAGAGGCATGCACAAGTGTCAGTTATGCGACAAGGACTTTCACAGACTGGACCAGCTGCGCCGCCACATGGGCTCAAACCATAAAGACAGGGCTGCCGATTTCGACACGCTCCTGACCCATTCCAAGAGTGGCGTCACGGCCCAGCACAAAGTGTCCAAGTCCAAGAAAGCCAAGATTAGGGCTGGGCAAGTCGAGGCCAAACCAGTCCTGTTGGCCGAGATTAACGATGACGATGACGAAGAAGTAGACGCCAAAACCCCAAGCGTCAAACATTTGCTCGGTGAAGCGAGCGACGATGAGATTCCAAAGCCAATTGTTGGCGGCGGCGCTGGCCTGTCCCAAGGAGCGCGATGGTGACGATGACCATTTCAATATGGCTCAAGCATCCAGATCCGCCACTGCCGTGCAAGTCTTTTGATTCCGGCTTTGATTACAGAATTTTTGTTTTTTTTTCTCCACTTCTTCTTTTCCCCCCCCCTCACCACAGGTTTTTCGAATTAAGCGACAAGTCGGAGGAGGGATGGCTTCATAAATCATCAGGGGCGAATGAGTGAGCGGCGTTGATGGGGGATTGTGCCTTGTGAGGAGCAAAAAAAGAAGTTGAGGGACTGTTCTTTGCTTTTCTTTGCTTTTCTTTGCTTTGCTTTTCTTTTCTTTTCTTATCTTATCTTATCTTATTTTTTCTTTTCTTTTCTTTTCTTTTCTTTTCTTTTCTTTTCTTTTCTTTTCTTTTCTTTTCTTTTCTTTTTTTCTTCAGGGTTTAAAACCCTCTCTTTCCATCTTTTTTGTTTTAGCCTCCTTACGGGAAAAAGGGAATTCAAAGAAAAACGAAAAGACCAAAATGAATAAGGGCGCTGGTACAGTTGTCAATGGTAACCCTCGGGCCACACACACACTAGCGATCTCACTCTTGTTTTTCCCGTCATGTCGACGGATGTTTTAAACAAATAGACGATACAACGCTGGCAATATACATAGTTGCAGAACATGTCCAGTTTCTGTTTTTCAACACGAGCATCTGTGCCGGCGTGTTTTGATTCATCTCATGCAAGTTCTCTTTTGTTCTTATACAAAGGATTGTATTCCGTGATGAAGGACGACTTTGTACGAGAAAGGCCCATCTACACGTATCCTAGAGGGAAGAGAAATGCAAGTTTTCTTTCTGGGACAAAAAGTCCATGGATTTAAGTCCAGACCATGTATGTGCCCCTGTCGTCTACAAACAGGTATGAAACACGAGGATCCAAAGTCGATTGCTTGTGAGGCCGTCTGCCACTTTTCATCATAGTGCGTGCGTGTATGCGTCCTGGAAATGGTATATATGTATATATATGTATGTACGTATGTATATATATATGTATATATGTATGTATGTATGTATATGTTTTGAGATGGAATTCGCTTTAGGCGGCGGCGCCTATCGTTAATCAAGGCAGTTATAACGCCGTGTGTTTTTGTTCGCCTTGCATATGGATCAAGACGGGTTTTTAGTGGTGGAGCTCTTGTTCTTCTTTTCTTTGAACCAGGGCTTGGCAGCTCATTTGTTGATTTTCTCTTTTGGAGACTCTTTTGTTTTACCTTGGGCCTCCATTGAAGTGCCGAGAGCATCGTGGCAAGAGCTCATATATTAAACTGGGATTTTCAATCGGAACTGTCACACGACAGATGCAGAATAACTTCACACGATAAGTGCTAATAGGCGTCAACATGATACCAAATTTCATTCGAAACATGTTGCGTGTTTTCCTGGCACACTGGAATCTTGAGTAGTCATGATCCCCTTCACATCTTCATCGGGATTGAAGTTTCGAAAGAGGGGGGATGAGTTACGGAGTTAAGAGGGTGAGGGCCGAAAATAATGCAATATCCCCCCTCACGTTTGAAAGCCATGCTATGCGATTTCCGTAAGCCTGCTCTGTGTTTTTCGAGATTTCCCCCTTTGAGAAATCGACAGGCGCCCGCCCTCCTCCCTTTCCCGCTCCCCACCCCCAATCCGTTGGACCGTTCAAGGTTCAGATTCTGCCGTCAACCAGTTGTTTTCCTTTGCTTGGTTTTTTTTTTTTTAAATCTACCGCTTTTCCCGCTCCTTTGTACGTCATCATCTAAGCCTGCCGGGATGAGTTAGCTGGGCGGTAATTTGGCACCAGGGAGAGAGCACGGTTGACGAAAAATCAAACACTGAGAGCAGGACGGCATATGTTGCACAACAGGTGAAAGTCTCAAGCGCCGACGTGGGACGTGCGAGAGACTAGGAAGGGGACTGTCCATACCTTGATGGCAAATTTGCGCGGAGGGAAATGCGAGAGGCGCTTCTTGGTCTTTTCCAAGACGCGGGCCTTGTCCTCGGGTGATAATCGGCGGCGGATGGCACGCGTCTTTTTTGCCCGGAGGTCGAGAGGAGCGTACTTCTTGTTCTTGTAGAACAGGCGAAGCTGGGATCGTTGCTTGGCGTTGATGACGGTGAGGACGCGGGCAATAGATTTGCGAAGATCGTGGCTGAGAAAAAAAGGTTTGAATCAGTCACCGGACGGACAGCTTCGTTGGCCATTGGACCTCATGTGTTTCCCCCCTGACGCTCTCTGCGCTCTTCACGAGACCGATTCGACGGAGGAGTCTCTCTTGCTGTGCAAAAGGTGGTGGTTGCTCACATCTTGTTCAATTTGCTGCCCGAAGAAACGATTTTCTGGATTCGTAGCTGGCCGAGCTCCCCCTTGAGTTCGCCCAGCTGCTTCATCAAGTCATCCTTGCTCTTATCCCAGAGCTGGACCGTCTTGACTTTTCCGCTCGACTAGAAATGATGCCAAAGAAATAAAAGTCAGTGACTTGAGCGCTTGCCGTTGGTTCGTATCAACTCTTGTCGTTTTTGCCCCAAGGACAGTCGAGTCACGTTCATAGTTGCTCTTCGACGACGAGAATCAAAACAAAAGGCAGCACGTTCGACCGAAAACGTAAGATTGCCAGTGTTGAATGTTTCCTCGGGGCATCAATTTCGAAAGAGACGTTGGAGACCCGGGAAAGAATTTCCGGCCTCAAGCAAATCAGTAGAAAGATGCGACTCACCATTGTGATTTGACGAGAATTGATACACGTGTAACAACGGGAATGCCTAGCAAGAGGTTGAAATCTTGACAGTGACCGTCGTTGCCGCAATACTTCGAGTGTCCACCGGAAAAAAATCCAAGTTGGCCGAGACGGTGAAAATCTACCACTGGCCCTAGGGTTTCCAGTTTGTGTGCGCGAGGCGCGGGTGGGTCTCAGACAGGGGAGGGGCTTGGCTGCTCCTGGAATATCACATGACTTGCTTCCTTTCGTCAGTTTGAGTTGTGGGTCGACAGCGGGAGGGCGGTGAGGTGGCGAAATACTGCCGTCCATGGCGGCTGTGACGAGACGCAAGCGAACAGGAGCGAGCTTCATCGCCGGACCGATAATGCCCGGTCGGACCAGCAGCTGTTTCGTCAAGTCGGCTCATCCATCCTCTCGCTTGATGACGGCGTTCGCCTCAACAACGTTCCTCGCAACATGGCTACACCATCGGCAAGCTCGGGCTGGGCACAGCTCAGGCAACAGGCGAGGACATTGGAAACACAGGTGACGTCTCTCGTCCTTGACGTCGTCTTCTTATCGCATGCTACGTATCTTGCGGCGCTCCCATGTGCTGACCCAATGACTAGACGGAGAACCTTTTCCACACATATTCGCAATTCTCATCAGCTTCAAGTATCCCGCCAAAGCCTACGGAAGAGGAGCGCACCACGGAAGCCAAAATCGAAGAGCTGTTGGAAAAGGTCGAGCGTGCTGCTTCCCCCCTCCTACTCCAAATACCCGACCCAGGTCCATCGATCCCGTCGCTGCAGGGCGAGCTAACATGTGTGCGTGCGGTTTGCAGCGCGATTCCACAATCGCACAATTATCGCGTCTCCTCGACTCCGAAAGCACTCTCACGTCATCCGCTTTGAAACAGAACAACCTCTCCCTCTTGCGCGAAAAGCTCTCGGCTCATAGACGCGACCTGAATCGATTGCGCGGCACGCTGCAGCAAGCTCGCGACAGAGCCAACCTCCTGACCAACGTGCGCTCCGACATTGACCAATATCGTGCCAATAATCCTGAGACTGCCGAGGCTGAGTACATGCTCAATGAGCGAAATCGCATCGATAACAGCCATAACATGGCAGATAGTGTGCTGAGCCAAGCGTATGCTGTCAATGACAGCTTCCTTTTGCAGCGAGAAACCCTAGCTAGTATCAATAGGAGAATCAATATGGCTGCCAGCAAGGTGCCTGGCATGAATACGCTGATCAATAGAATATCGGCTAGGAAGAGGAGAGATGGTATTATCATGGGCTGCTTCATTGCCTTCTGCTTTCTCTTGTTCTTCTGGTTTGCTTGAAAAAGGTCAGACAGAAAGCAGCGATTTGTGTGTAGTATTTGGGCCGGCGTTTCTGTGCTTGGGGTATCAACATTTGCCTTGCCACTTTCATCTTTTGTACAGTATAGCGAAGAAGAAGAAATCCTTGGAGGCGCGATAGTAGACTTCTCGCCAAGAATTATTTCCCTTTCCATTCTTCCGAAGAAGACACCCTGTCTTTATGGGAGCTGTTGCCTGGCTAGATGCTCAGAAGCTCAAACGCTTATATCTCGTTCAGATGATGCTTCACCCTTCAGCTGAGGCTTGCCAGGCATCTGTTCCCGCGCCGCAGCAGGTCGCAAAGCTTCTCGTTTGATCTCCTCAACAAGTCTGGCAAGCCCCTTGGCCAGGCTAGCATTCTCTTCGGGATGACTGTTGCCACTTCCGGCCCAGCGGATGCGACAGTGGTGATCAACAAGATATGTGTAGCCGACCTTGCTGTTCAATAGACCAATTGACTCTCGAATGACGTCGGTGATACCTCTCTGCACAATGAAGTACTTGTTCCAGTCCCTTTCGGCAAACTTCCGTCGCAGCGAGCCTCGGAACAGCTTGATAAGCCACGCCTTGCCTTTGTTGTCCTCGTAATTGATCCTGACCATTTGTGCAACGTCTCCACTCTTGGACAGGACCTCGGCCAAAGACGGGTTCTTCTCCATGGAGACAAAGGTCGCGACTTGCTGCTCGGCCCACTGGCTGCTGAATAGGGATACGACTGAGGCTTTGCCGGTCAGGAGAGGCGTAGTATCCCGGGCCTGCTTGTCCGTTTTGACGAGCGTTTGGCCGCAAAGATTCGGGAAAAAGAGGGACGTCTCTGCCTTGAAGAGCCGCGGCGGCGCAATGAAAGATTTGCCTTCGTGATATTGCATATTGGTCCAATCTTGAAAGTATGGCCGTGCCATTTGAGCAGTCCTGTGATGGAAAAAAAAAAGAGAGGCTGAGATTAGTACAAGCGATGGGACTTTTTTCTTGGCCCTTGCCTATATCCGAGATACCAACATCGGAAAAAAAAGGGAGGGGGGTCAACCGTACAGTTCTTTCCTTCTAGCAAGATGTTTCTCGTAGTCGCTAAAGTCTTGTTTCCGTTGGCGTAGCGAGCGGTTGTCAATGCCTGTGTTCTCGCCTGCCTGAGGAGGCAGCGGCATGCCGATTGGTCGAGGGAGCGGCTTGGGCACGAAATCCGCGGCAATTCTTTTGCCATAGCTCCGGGGTGCCTCGATCGGCGTGCCCGTCACACTGCTCTTTGGGTCCATGGACGCGCCCGACGCGGGCGGAAGGCTTCGACGCCGCCGGCTCGACGCCGCGAAGCTGCGACGCCTTTCACAGCAGGCGAGGCATCTTGTCAAAGGCGACTGTGCGGTTGGGCGCGTTGAAAGGCTGGAAGCGAACAGACCAAGCTTTCGTGAAGAAGGCATGGCCAAGGTTTCGCAGGCCTTGAGCCTCAAGGGTTTCGTTGTCTTTTTGGCTCTCAAGCTTGTCCCTAACGTCACGGCGAATTTGATCATTTCTTCCCGAGTCTGACAAAATCCGCTTGCGGCAGGCGGTGTGCTGGCTGACTGGTCCGGTCCGGTCCAGCAGCAGGCTCGGCTATTTGCGGCGGCTCCAGCGGCACGCTTCGTCCAATGCCGATCCAAGCCTTCGTTGATGATGAGTTCGGCCTGTCGCTTCTCCAGTCCAACGCTTATCCTCTTCTCTCATTCTCCTCGACAAAGGGAGAGAAAAAAATCAAAAATCAAAAATCAAAAATCAAACATGTCAATCCTCTTCTGAATGACTCGTAAAGATAGCCATCAAACTCCAACTTGCCGTGCATCATGTTTTTGCAGCGCGGCTCGAGAGTGCTGCGGAGGCAGCTGCTGATCTCCAAGGCCGTTGGCAGAGTAGCCATGAACCCTAGACCACACATTGTCACGCCACGATGGTTCACGGCATCAAGGAGGCTATACGCTGTCAAGCCCGTCATACTAGCAGATATTGGCGAAGGTGAATAAATCTTTCACTCCCCCCTCCCAACCCGAGCCTTAAGTGGAGATGTTTCGGCAGTACAAATACAGTCTGACGCCGGGGAAGCAAGTCGGTGAGGCTGATATTTTTCTTGTTCACCTCAGGCATCGTCGAGTGCGAGGTGATTCAGTGGTTTGTCGAGCCCGGAGCCCGAGTGGAGGAATTTTCGCCGCTATGCGAGGTCCAAAGTGACAAGGCGTCGGTTGAAATCACAAGCCGCTTTGCAGGCACGGTCAAGAGACTCTATTACGACGCGGGAGACATGGCCAGAGTCGGCAAGCCATTTGTCGACATTGACATTGAAGGCAACGCGACAGAAGAGCTGGAACAAGCAATCGAGCCGGCGCCTAGCCAAGAAGGGTCTGGGGCAACACAGCAACAGTCTTCGCCATCTGCGCCGCCTGCTCCCTCGTCCTCGTCACCGCCGGAATCTCCTCAATTGAGCGGTCATGCTGTCGACAAGCCCAAGGGCAAGATGGCAGCATTGGCGACGCCTGCTGTTCGGCACCTCTCCAAGGAACTCGATGTCGATATTCTCGAGATTGATGGCACAGGGAAAGACGGCAGAGTTCTCAAGGAGGACATTTATAAGTTCGTGCAGGCCAGGGATCAGGGCCATGTGCCTCGCTCCTCGTCGTCGTCGATGGCAACAGACAACCAGATGGAAACCAAGACAGCCCTGTCACAAACACAGCAAATCATGTTCAAAAGCATGACGCGATCCCTCACCATTCCGCATTTCCTTTACGCAGACGAAATTGACTTTTCGGATCTCGTCCGCCTTCGCAACCGACTCAACAAGGTCCTGGCCTCTCAGCATGCGGTCCGGCAAGATGGCCAGCCCGAAAAGCTCTCGTACCTCCCCTTCATCATCAAGGCCGTCTCCATGGCCCTCTGGCAATTCCCCATTCTGAACGCCCGCGTCGACGTCGATGCCGCTTCCAACAAGCCTTCGCTTGTCATGAGATCCCAGCATAACATCGGCGTGGCGATGGACACGCCACAGGGCCTTGTCGTCCCTGTCATTAGGGACGTCGGCTCGCGCAACATCATCTCCATCGCCTCCGAGCTCGTGCGTCTCCAACGGTCCGCCCAACTGGGAAAATTGTCCCCCAATGACATGAACGGCGGGACCATTACCGTCTCCAACATTGGCAATATTGGCGGCACATATGTCAGTCCTGTGATTGTCGAGAAGGAAGTGTCCATCCTCGGAATCGGCCGAATGAGGACTGTGCCGGCATTCGACGAGAATGACTGTGTCGTCAAGAAGCAAGTTTGCAACTTTAGCTGGAGCGCAGATCACAGAGTTGTGGATGGTGCGACTATGGCCAGAGCCGCTGAGGTTGTGAGGAGGGTGGTGGAAGAGCCCGACATCATGGTCATGCATCTGCGATAGTAGAAAGCCATGATTTTGTTCCCCCCTCCACTCAAGAACCACTGGCATCGGCAGACCAACATGAGACGCGTCATAGGCCTCATCAAAGTCGACGGAACTCAAAATCAAAATCAAATACAATGAGTGGTATTGTCTTCTCTTGCCGAGTAAACCAGCTTAGCCGAGCGCCGATTGGCCCAACCATACTTCAAACCCAACCTGCCTCGCAGTTGCGAATATTCTGCCAAAGCACCTTAGACCACATCACCCACCTCAGGAGATCCATTCTACCAAAAAAAAATCTACCAAAAAAAAATCTACCAAAAAAAAATCTACCAAAAAAAAATCTACCAAAAAAAAA